>CAXHTJ010001240.1:0-107890 GCA_964019445.1 Populus tremula
GGGGACGAATTTGGGAGGACTGATTTGAAGTTTGACCCATTTAAATGAAACGGCGCGTTTTATCCAAAACGACGCCGTTTCATATAAAAAAAAAAAAAAAGGAAGATCAGAACGGTGTCGTTTTGAACGACACTGTTCATCTTCCCCCTTCCCCCCGAATAAACAGAAACAGGGACGAAAACCATTTTCGTTTTTTTTCAAAACTTCCCGCCTCTCTCTCCTCCCCCACCACCACCACCGAAAGCATCAATGGCCGACCAGCCGTTGCGTGATTGAAGGCGCACTAACAAAGGCACGCCGTTTCCTTTTTTGCTTATAAATAGAGAGAGGCCGAGAGAGAGAGAGGACCCGAGGATAGAGAGAAGAGAAAAACACAAGGAGGAGAGGGAGAACAGAAACAGACCGAAAGAAAAAAAACGAAACCGAAAACAGAAAGAAAACGAAAAGAGAGAAAGGAAGAAAGAGAGGGAGAGAGAGAAGAGAAATCCTCTGAGAGCAGAACACCACAGCGTCGCCGTCCTCGAGGCCACGACACCGCAGCTCCACCAACGATCGCCTCCACGCCAGGTGCACATTCCTCCCCCCCCCTGCTTTTTTTTTTTCATTTGTTTTGCCTCCTGCATGTTGCATGCAGGAGGCGGGGGGGAGAAAAATAATTCTCCCCCCGGGCGTAAGGCTGGGCCAGCCGATGCTGGCCCAGCCTTGCAAGTCTGGGCCGGTCTTGGCCCAGACTGTAGAAGTTTTGGGCCGAGACGGCCCAAGTTTTGGGCCGAGACCGGCCCAATATCATTGCGGGCCGAGACCGGCCCAATATCATTGCGGGCCGAGACCGGCCCAATATCATTGCGGGCCGAGACCAGCCCGCCCCCCTTTTTTTTTTGGGCTGAGCCTGGCCCATTTATTTGGGCCGGCCCAGCCCTATAATATATTATATATTATTATAATATATATATATATATATATATATATGTGTGTGTGTATATATGTTATATATATAAAAAATATATTTATATAAAAAAAAAATATTTTGAAAAATCTTAAAAAATATTGTGATTTTTCTGCATATTTTTGTCAAAGTGGTTTAATGTTGGTTTGTATTTTTATACTGTAAAGATACAAAACCAGTGTTAAAAAATACCCGGTTTTCGTCAAAACATCAAAGATTTTCAGAATAAAAAATGTTTTTGCTTTCAAAAAAATTCTAAAAAGTCCCTAAAAATATTGTTGATTTTTCTGCATATTTTTAGCAAAGAGGATTAATATTGGGTTGTATTTTTATACCGTAAGGATACAAGCTCAGTATTAAAATACCCGATTTTCGTCAAAGCATAAAAAAATAATATTTTCCAAAAATTTTTTTGTTTTAAAATACGGCCTAGTCTCTCCAATATATATATATATAAATATTATAACATCATATTTTCACACAACAAAGAAAATTTTCAAAACAATATATGTATTAACATGCATTTTGGCTTTAATAACCAGTTTATTCAAGCCATGAGAACTAGGCCAATATTTCAAAAATTCTAAAAAATCTTTTTGTTTTCTTTTAGTATTTGGGATTACGAATTTATACGTAAAACGTATTCCTAAATATTATTAATAAAATTTTGGTATGGACGTTAGAACGGTTAGGATTTTTACCCGATAAGATAAAGACCTCCTTACTGAGGGGATTTTTCTTGAACCATAGACAGACCAACAACTAGGAAAACACAATAACACTTTAGTTTTTTTTTATCAGACAATAAAACAATGCAGCTTACCTTAGGTAGGGCGTATTTGGGGTGCTAATACCTTCCCTTTACGCAACCAGTCTCCGTACCCGATCTCTGAGACCAGTTAGGTTCCTAGTGACCAAAATACTAGGTGGCGACTCCAAAGAACCAAATAAAAATAAAATAAAAAATTTCGCCAGTCGAACCCGCAATTGAAAATATTTTTTTTGGGGTGCGACAGAATGGCGACTCCACTGGGGACTTGTAGACTAAGCTTTTTTTTGTCTGTTGTTTGTGTTTTTTGTTTATTGCCTTTCCTTTTATTTGCGTATTTTTTTTTATTTTACGCATATTATTATGCATTGTATATAATTGTTTCATGCATCACTTGCCTTAATTTTGAAAAGCACACACAAGCTTTAAGTTAAGTGGGGAATTAGCGATTTACCCTAAGACTATTGGTCAGGGTTTAAATGCGTGAAACACCCAACTCATATCTGAGTGCCTGCTTGGTAATGGTGGGCATACGTGTCTTAACTGTTCCTTGCAACGCCCCCATACTTCTTTACGAAGAATGTCACTGGGCAGATATGAGACCCTTCGAGACCAGATAGAAAAACTACCCTCTCTCACTTAATAAATAGAGCTTGTCTTTAGGTTATGAATCTTATTTTCATTTGCATCACGATTAATTGTTAAATTCATCAACCAGGTTTTGAGCTGAAATCATGACTAAGTACCTCTCTTTCCAAGAATATGGACAAGAGTCTGAGTTGGCTCAGATCGCCGAAGGAAAATGTCCAAGAATCGATGCTAGTGGGTTACCATGCATTACCAAGGTAAATCACATGGTAAACGATTTAGGAAAGTTATTGCCTATCATGGAATATGTTGACGAGACCCTGTTTGAAAGGCGATATGGGAGGATTGCACATATAATGAAGTTGCCTGTACAAGCAGCGGCGATCAAAGCCCTTCTGAATTTTTGGGATCCCAGTTATCGTTGCTTTACCTTTGGAAACATCGATATGACACCCACCTTGGAAGAATATGAGAGAATCCTGGATTTTCCAAATGACAACTGCCGAATCTACCGCCGACGCAGATTTGAAGATACAGCTTCGGAAGTAGTCAGTTTATTAGGCTTAGGAAAGATCAGCCAGTGTAGAGTTGCTGAAGGGGGTTTTAAATGGAAGATCATTGAAGCTCGAATGAAGAAAAATGCCGAAGAAGGCAAGTTGGGAGACGAACGATATAGGTTGGTGGCCTTCGCCATTTTTGGGCTAGTGTTGTTCCCTTCTGAAATTGGGGTCATCAGTTTAGAAGCAGCGAGTGTCTTCATCGAATATGAGCATGACCGGATCAATCCTTCCTCAGCCATCTTGGGGGAAACCATGTTATCTCTTAATCACTGCCGAACACATGGAAAAGGAGCTATGAGGTGCTGCGTCCCTATGTTGTACCTATGGATAATCAGTCATATCGAAGCACCAAGAGACATCTTCAACAACTTTTGGTGGTTTGACTTGCGACCGTTAAAGATTACCATAGATGAGACTTGGAAGAATTGGGATGAGAAGGCATGGAGGGATAAGTATGCAGCATTGCCAAGTAGCAACTTCAAATGGAAAGCACCGTGGATGAACAACGCTATTTGCACAATGAGCTGCGGAAGCAAGATATGGGTTCCTTTAATTGGTGTAACTGGTTACATCAGCTATGCGCCGCCCTCGTAACAAGGCAGTTAGGCGGAATGCAATATACGCCAAGAACCTTGGGTTTAGCTGATTTCATTGGGTTATTCAAGCACCAACCGTTCATCAAAGAAATGGAGCTTATCCGACAGGATTGGGAAAGACCCGTGAAGGTGAAAAGAGAAGAAGGAAGCAGTTTTGAAACCTCATTCAGCCATAATTATACAGTTTGGAGGAATGAGGATTTTTCTGAAGTAAAGGGTCTCTCTACACAAGAACAGTCAGAGGCAGCGATAGAAACACAGAAAAGGAAAAGAAAGGATGATGAGAAGATCTAAGAAAGCAGCTAGATCAGTGTGTAATAGAACTCAGCAAAAGTAAGGGGCGACAACAATTGTTAGAGAACCAGCTAGAGGAGGAAAATACGATGAGGGTTTTCTTGAATCAGCGGTTAGAAAAACAAGAGAAGCAGCTAATGTCTCTAAAGGAATGGCAGAAAAGGGCTGAGGTAGCTGAAGACATAACAACGGGGGTCCAGGCTGAGTTAAGGAATCGAATAGCTGATTATGATGAGTTGGTCAAGAAGAATGGGATAGCAGAAAAAGAATTGGCTAAGGTTAAGAGGGCAACAAAAGGCGTGAATGTTGATAAGGAGACAATGGATTCTTTGAAGAAGGGAAGGAAACTTCTTTTAAAGAAAATAGAAGTTGAAAAGGAGAAGAATCGTCTAGCCAACCTCGACATAGAAGAAGAAAGGAAGGTTAGAGCTCAATACATGGTGCACTAGAGGAAGAAAGAAATGCAAGAATGGCCGCTGAGTCTGACATGAGAGATTACCAGAAGAGAGCTGAGTCTTCAAAAGGAAGGATGAGGGCTTTACAAGCGGAGATCGAGGTACGAGAAGAAGAGTTAAGGGAGTTGAGAAGCCACTACTTCGAGATGGAAGAAGAGATGAGTAAGGCTAAGCAAGAGCGTCAAGAATGCCAAGACTACATGGACAGCTTTGCAGTTCAAATCAATTCCAAAATAGCAGAGCTGGATATGAAAAGGAAGAGCTACAAAGAACAAGAGATAAGTTGGCACAATCAGAGGGTATGGTGCGAGTATTGGAAAGAAGCAACGAAGCCTTAGGAGCCAGCAACGAAGCAATAATCGAAGATAACACCGTATTCCATGCCAGAATAAGACACATGGAAAAACAGGTTGAGCAAGTAGCCCGTTATGCAGAAAGGTTGCAACAACAAGCCACCCAAGTCGGAAATGATGCTTCAAAGTATCGAGAATACATGGGGGCAATGGCCTGTTTTATTGGGGATTTAGCTAATAGAGGAAATGCTTTTTAGAGGTAGCAATGTATAGGACTCTCTTTCCCATTATTGTTTTGTATGAGCAAGTTTGTTATTTATAAGAAGTCCATGACGTATTTCCTTTCTTAATGGGTTTGGTAAGCCACTATGATAAGAACTTGGCAAACCCTCCTTTATGGTAATCGGGTCAACTCAGAAATCTTGCTTAAAGGTTACGAAAGTCATGAATCAGCTCGTAAAATATGCATATATACACATTACATATGCATCACATTCTCATATTTTGTTTTTAATTTATCATATGCATTCCAGATCGTGAAACATAGGTCCCCCTTCCAAAGTCCACTACACTCGGCAAAGAGCAAGAATGGAAAACGAAGGAAGGTCACAACCGGAATCTCAGTACCAAAGAGAACTTGAAGGAGTTCGGAATGATGTGGCGCACCTAACCCGTATGTTAGAGCAGATATTGAGAGCCAAAGATGGAGAAGGAACATCTACTCAACCTAATGAAGCACCAGCAGCAGCTCAAATTTCCTGTCGCACCTATAAACATAGGGGCAAATACACCAACTAAGCAGAGTCCTGCTCGGCCCATCCAAATCCCTATTACAATGGATTTAACAAATGAAGATCCACATGACTTTAAATTCTCTAATCATGAAGGAGATGATAAGTGGACTGCCCTAGAAGAGAGGCTAAGGGCAATTGAAGGAAATGATTTGTTTGACCCAATTAGGGCCGCTGAGGTATGTTTAGTACCTAATATTGTCATTCCAAAGAAGTTCAGAGTACCGGAGTTTGTTAAGTATACTGGGATGGAATGCCCGAAAACCCATCTCCGCTCCTACTATAACAAAATGGCAGAGGTTATCCACGACGACAAAATGTTAATTTATTTCTTCCAGGATAGCCTGACCGGATCGGCCCTCAGTTGGTATATGAGGTTGGACAATATTAGGATCAGGAAGTGGACAGACTTGGCGGACGCTTTCTTAAAGCAATACAAGTTTAACCTAGAGATTGCTCCTGATAGAACCAGTCTGATCAGCATGGAGAAAGGAAGTCAAGAATCCGTGAGGGCTTATGCTCAAAGGTGGCGAGACCAAGCTATCAATGTGCAACCTCCGCTGATAGAGACAGAAATGGTGACTTTGTTTGCCAATACTTTCAGGGCTCCATACTATGAACACCTTATGGGTAGTTCGGCACAACATTTCTATGATGTCGTGCGGATCGCCGAGAGGATTGAACAAGGGATCCGAAGTGGAAGAATTGCAGAACCTCTAGAGAAGAGAGGTTTCATTGGAAAGAAGAAGGAAATTGAGGTGAACAACCTAGAAAGAAGAAGCAAAAACTATCAAATACCTACCCCCCGAGTCACTAGTATTAACTTTTCCAAACCCCCCACTCCAAACCACCAATCAAAAATTCCCAGCAAATAACCACACAATTACCAAAGAAGGGATAAGCAACCGTCAGAAGAACAACTACCTCCTCTACCCATAACCTTAAAAGAGTTGTATGCCAAGCTGTTGAGTATTGGGCAGATAGCTCCCCTACCCATACCACCTATGCAGCCACCTTTCCCTGCCTGGTACAACCCCGAGGTGACTTGTGAATACCATGCTGGTCACGCAGGCCATAGCATTGAGTCTTGCTTCGCTTTTAAAAGAAAGGTGTTGCAACTAATCAAAGTGGGATGGGTCACTTTTGAGGATTTGCCAAATCAGAATTCCAACCCTTTACCTAAGCATGTTGATGGTAGGGGAGGAGTGAATACCATGGAGATTGGTAGCAAAAAGAGGGTGTTGAAAGTGACCATGGCCAAGCTATACCTGATGTTGGTACAGTCTGGACATTTGGAAGAAACGACTGAGTACTGCACAGGGGAAAGTAACTTTTGCCCTTTCCATAAAAAGGAAGGGCATCACATTGATGAATGCAGTGAATTTCATCAAAAAGTTGCAAGAATGCTGGCTCTAGGAGAGTTGAGGATTGAGGACGTAAGTGACAATGAAGAGGTAGGAATGATAGAGAAATGTAGAATCCAATCAACAGCTAATGGTCGCTCAAAACTGGTATTAACTAGGCCCTCCTATGCAAGCAAAGTAAACTATGGAGCGATGCCTGGAGATTATGGTTATACCTCGAATGTTGAAGCTCCTTTGCCGCTGTTCCGAACGGAGATAAGTGGGCTAACTCGGAGTGGTCGTTGTTACACACCTGAAGAGCTAGAAAGACAAAGAAAGGCTAAAGGCAAGGAGGTGCTGGACCTCGATAAAGAGTTTGAGGTGAATAAACCTGTGACCGAGGAAGAAACCAATGAGTTCTTGAAACTGATGAAGCATAGTGAGTACAGTATAGTGGATCAGTTGAAGAAACCCCTGCTAAGATCTCCATCATGTCTTTAATACTCAGCTCGGAGCCACATCGTAATGCTTTGCAAAAAGTACTGAATGAGGCCTATGTGCCCCAAGATATTGAGCAAAAGACTATGGACATCTAGTAGGGAGGATCCATGCTGCCAATTACTTGTATTTCACGGAAGATGAACTCGATGCTGAAGGAACTGGACATAACAAGCCCTTGTATGTCACGGTCCGATGCAAGGATTGCCTCGTCGGCAAGGTTCTCATTGATAACGGCTCGGCCCTGAATGTGTTACCAAGGCATGTGCTGGATGAAATGATAGATCCCTCACATATGCAACCCAGTGTGATAACGGCAAGAGCGTATGATGGCTCATCAAGGCCAGTTGTAGGGTCAATTGAGGTGAACTAGCTGTGGGTCCACAAGTCTTTCTAGTAACCCTTCAAGTGATGGATATCCACCCTTCTATAGCATGCTGTTAGGAAGGCCATGGATACATTCTGCGGGAGCTGTCACCTCTTCGCTACATCAATGTTTAAAGTACATTGCCAACGGTGTCCTGGTTACTGTTAAGGCTGAGGAGACTATATCGATGGTAAGAAATGTGGCGGTTCCATTCATTGAAGCAGAAGATTGTAGGGACGGAAACCTTCATGCATTTGAGATTGTGAATACCGAGTGGGTGCCCGAGAACACTGTGTTGAGGAAGCCAGAAATCTCTGAAGCCACTAAAATGGCCGCTAAAATCTTTTTGAAAAACAAGATTCCTTTCCCATACGATATGGAGCAAAGAAGGCCTGAATGGAGGGTATAATCAAATTGAAAGCTGCAGAACAGAGGTTTGGGCTTGGATATAAGCCCAAGAAAGAGGATTACAAACGAGCTGCTGGTGCAAGAAGGGAGAAGAGAATGGCTAGGATGGAAGGAAGGAAGCCTGTAGAAGAAAACTTAGTCATCCCTCCAATCAGGATTTCATTTCCAAAGGCCGCATATGTGATACAACCTGATGGGGGACATGGAGACCTCTTTCAAAGTTTTCTTCAATGAACATAAACACTCTGGAGGAAAATCAAGTCAAGGACATTGCTGAGAAAATCGAGTCCGAAAGGAGGATTGAAGAGCTGCCACAATTGACCATCCACACTTTGGAAGAAGTCACCGTCAAGACTTTTGTCCGGAAGCTAGCCGAAGGGGAGAAGTTCCAGAATTGGGAGACCCAAGAAGCTCCATTGGTTTTTAAAATGTAATCAACAATGATGGTTGGATTATATTTTTATGCCTTTTTTCTGTTTTGTTTTTATTCATTGACAATCGAGGCTCAAGATGTCAATGGATTTTATTTTGTTGTGAGCCAATCTTTTATTTTTAATGAGATCATGCATTTTCAAAATTCATCTTGATGTCTTACTATGCATTTACACATCACTTTCCGCTTTCAGGAACTCTGAAAGCGGATCCTCCACAACAACACCTGCACTTTACATTGAGAATGAATGGCCAAAATTTAAAGAATACATAGTGGCTGTAGAAGATGAGGAATGGGAGGAGGAAAACATATGGGAATTCACAAAATTAATAGAACAACACGAACAGGCTTGGAGGCCCGCTAAAGAGGAACTTGAAACCATAAATGTAGGCAATGAAGAAATCAAGCGAGAGCTGAAGATAGGGACTTTGATCACCCCTGAAGCAAAGGAAGAGTTGATTGCACTGCTCAAGGATTATGTGGATGTCTTTGCCTGGTCCTACGAGGATATGCCTGGTCTGGATACGGACATTGTAGTGCATAGAATACCACTGATGGAAGGATGCAAGCCGATTAAGCAGAAGTTAAGGAGAACTCATCCGGAGGTCTTAATCAAAGTAAAGGCGGAAATTGAAAAACAATGGGACGCTGGTTTTTTGGAAGTAGTGAAGTATCCACAATGGGTGTCAAACATAGTGGTGGTACCCAAAAAGGAAGGTAAAATCAGAGTTTGCGTGGACTTTAGGGATTTAAACCGGGCTAGCCCTAAAGATAATTTCCCTTTACCACACATAGATATGTTAGTTGATAATGCAGCACGCAGCTCCACATATTCCTTCATGGATGGGTTTTCAGGCTACAATCAGATAAGAATGGCGCCAGAGGATAGGGAGAAGACAACCTTTGTAACACCATGGGGAACCTTTTGCTACAAAGTCATGCCATTTGGTTTAAAGAATGCTGGGGCCACTTACCAAAGGGCTATGGTGACTTTGTTTCACGACATGATGCACAAAGAGATTGAAGTATACGTGGATGACATGGTTGCTAAATCTAAAGAGGGAGAGAATCATGTCCAAGTATTGAAGAAATTATTTGAAAGATTAAGGAAATATAAGTTGAGGCTTAACCCAGCAAAGTGTTCATTCGGGGTGAAATCCGGTAAGCTGTTGGGATTTGTGGTGAGTGACAAAGGGATAGAAGTGGATCCTGAAAAAGTAAAAGCTATTCAATCTATGCCACCCCCCAAGACTGAGAAGGAGGTGAGAGGTTTCTTAGGAAGGTTGAATTACATCGCTCGGTTTATATCCCATTTAACCGCGACTTGTGACCCGATCTTTCGTTTGTTGAGGAAGAAGAACCCTGGAATATGGAATGAAGAGTGTGATAAAGCTTTTGAGAAAATCAAGCAGTACTTGCTAAATCCATCTCTGCTTGTTCCTCCCGTACCAGAAAGGCCATTGATTTTATACCTAACAGTAACCGAAACAGCAATGGGATGTGTGCTTGGGCAACATGATGAAACCGGAAGCAAGAAGTTCACGGAATATGAGTCTAGGTATACTGTGATTGAGAAGCTGTGTCGTGCACTAGCATGGGCTACAAAGAGATTACGTCAGTATATGTTGTATCACACCACATGGTTAATTTCCAAGTTAGACCCGTTAAGGTACATTTGTGAAAAGCCTTATCTATCTAGCCGAATTGCAAGATGGCAAGTTCTTTTGGCTGAGTATGACATAGTATATATGACAAGGAAAGCCGTAAAAGGGAGTGTTATTACCGATCACCTGGCTGACCATGCTATGGAAGATTATGAGCCGTTAAACTTTGACTTTCCCCGATGAAGATGTGTCTGCAATCGAGGAAGAGAAATCAGATGGGTAGGTTATGTACTTTGATGGTGCTGTAAATGTATGTGGTAACGGAGCGGGGGCAGTGATAATCGCTCCTAATAAGAAGTAGTATCCGGTTTCAGTTAAGCTGCAGTTCGGGTGCACCAACAACATGGCTGAGTACGAAGCTTGCATTCTTGGTTTGGAGGCTGCATTAGAGATGAACATAAAAAAAATAGATGTTTATGGAGACTCAATGCTGATTTATTTGCCAAGTGAAAGGAGAATGGCAAACTAAAGAAGAGAAGTTAAGGCCTTACCAAGAATACCTGGCTAAGCTGGCTAAAGAATTTGAGGAAATAGAGTTCACCCATCTGGGAAGGGAAGGGAACCAGTTTGCAGATGCTTTGGCCACACTAACATCTATGGCCAAGATAGACTTTGGGCACAAGGTACAGCCAGTACACATCAATATCAGAAATAACCCCGCTCATTGTTGCTCAGTCGAAAGAGAAGTGGATGGAAACCCATGGTACTATGATATCAAGAATTTCATCCAAAACCAGGCATATCCCAAGCCAATAAGGGTCCATAGTGAACCCAAGCCAAAAAGGGGTATCATAATAAAAACTTCTAAAAAAAAAGCATCTTTTATAAAATTTGCTAATTGCATTAAAAGTTTCAGTTTTCATGAACAAAACCAATTTTTTCCTTTGGCGCAAAACTCAATGGAGCAAGAAAGGGCCCCATAAGGAACCAAAAGATCTCTTCACTAAAAGGATATGAAGGATTTTTCAGTTCATGAGAAAAGCTTGAAACAAGAGCGAGGAGGTTTACGACGAAAGGGGGACCTATGTTTCCAAGATAGGTAACAAAAACATACGTGCATATTAACCATAATACATTGTTTTCAACATTTGTCATATCGGAGTTTCAGCACAATTTCTCAGGTAGTGCGTTTTCTAACCCTACCTCTTTTCGAGTGCGCTGTATGAGCCCTCACTTCTTGGGTAGTGCGTTTTCTAACCCTACCTCTTTTCGAGTGCGCCTTTGAGCCCTCACCAACATTTTTCTGGGTAGGTCACCCAAAGAATGAGACCACTCTTCCTTTTTTCTCTGGTAGGTCACCCATAAGAATGAGACCATTCTCCATCTTTTTGTTTACCTGGGTAGGTCACCCATAAGAATGAGGCCATTCCTTCCCCTGGGTAGGTCACCCAAAGAATGAGACCACTCTTCTTTTCTTTTCCTCGGGCAGGTCACCCATCACAATGAGACCATTTTTTCTCTGGGTATGTCACCCATAAGAATGAGACCACTCTTCTTTTCTTTTCCTCAGGCAGGTCACCCATCACAATGAGACCATTTTTTCTCTGGGTATGTCACCCATAAGAATGAGACCATTCTCCATTTTTTTTACCTGGGTAGGTCACCCATAATAATGAGGCCATTCTTCCCCCTGGGTAGGTCACCCAAAGAATGAGACCACTCTTTCCCTTTTCCACTCGGGCAGGTCACCCGTCATAATGAGACCACACACGCATTGTTTGTATTGGTTATGGGTAAAGGAATCGCCAGATGGGATTCCAGGTTAAAGGAGATCACCAGATGGGATCTCGGATGGATTTCCATTTTTGATCAAACTAAAGTAAGAATGCAGAGGATTGCTGGATAAGGATCTCGAGATGGCTAAGTTTTGATCATAGTTTTTGGGCTAAGGAGGATTGTCGTAAAGGACAAAGTTTCAGATAAATCAAGCTTCGACCATATCAGTTTCGGGAGTTCCGTTTTGGGTTTATCTTTATAACACTTACTGCGCAAAACCCATGCTCCGTAAGTATTATAAAGAGGGGGCATCTGTTGTAACCCATTTTTGGGTCCCCATGAAAAATAAAATAAATAGCCAAAAGAGTTTAGAAAAAATAACAGAAGGCAAAAGCGCTCAGGAAACAGTCAGAAAATTGGTCAAGGAATTTAAAAATACAAGGATTGAATTTTTGACAGTATATTTTTGAAGGATGAAAGCCCTTTTGAGAAGGAAAATTTGAATTTTGAGGAGAAAAGCCCAAATTTGGATGTTTATGGACTTAGTTGGATTTTTGTGGACTTAATTGGATTTTTATTTGAATTTATAAAGGATTTGATTGCAAGAAAAATTAATTTTTAAGTCAATTTGGGCTTTAATTAGAAGAAATTTAAGTTCTGGGGCCAAAATATATTTTTTAGGAATTTATTGGGTCAAATCAGGGGTTTAATTGCATAAATATTGAAGTTTAAGGGCCAATTAGGGATTTAATTAAGAAAATCCGAAACCAGGGACCAAATTGGAAGAGGCGCGTAAATGGAGGGGCTGCAATTTTTCGGTTCGGGGGCTTAATTGAAGAAATTGAAAGTTTATTAATCAATTGAGGGCTAAATTGCATAAATCAGAGACCAAGAACCAAAGTGAAAAAGGCGGCCAACAAGAGGGGCGGGGACCGAATTTGGAGGACTGATTTGAAGTTTGACCCATTTAAATGAAACGACGCGTTTTATCCAAAACGGTGTCGTTTTGAACGACACTGTTCATCTTCCCCCTTCCCCCCGAATAAACAGAAACAGGGATGAAAACCATTTTCGTTTTTTTTCAAAACTTCTCGCCTCTCTCTCCTCGCCCCCACCACCACCACCGAAAGCATCAATGGCCGACCAGCCGTTGCGTGATTGAAGGAGCACTAACAAAAGGCACGCCGGTTCCTTTTTTGCTTATAAATAGAGAGAGGCCAAGAGAGAGAGAGGGACCCGAGGATAGAGGGAGAAGAGAAATAACGCACGGAGGAGAGGGGAGAACAGAAACAGACCGAAAGCAAAAAAAACGAAACCGAAAACAGAAAGAAAAAACCGAAGGGAGGAGAGAGAGAGGAGACCGAAGAGAGAGAGAACCAACGAGAGAGAGGAAATAGTCACAGCGCCGCCATCCTCGAGGCCGCGACACCGCAGCTCCACCAGCGATCGCCTCCGCGCCAGGTGCACATTCCTCAACCCCCCCTTGCATTTTTTTTCGCATCGTAGTCGTTTTGCCTCCTGCATGTAGCATGCAGGAGGCGGGGGGGAGAAAAATAATTCTCCCCCCCCGAGTCGTAAGATGCTGGGCCAGCCTTGCAAGTCTGGGCCGGTCTTGGCCCAGACCCACTTTAGTTTTGGGCCGAGACCGGCCCACCTCAGTTTTGGGCCGAGACCGGCCGCCCCCCCCCCCCCCCTTTTTTTTTGGGCTGAGCCTGGCCCATTTATTTGGGTCGGCCCAGCCCTATAATATATTTGGAAAAATGTTAAAAAATATTGTGATTTTTCTGCATATTTTTGTCAAAGTGGTTTAATGTTGGTTTGTATTTTTATACTGTAAAGATACAAAACCAGTGTTAAAAATACCCGATTTTCGTCAAAACATCAAAGATTTTTCAGAATAAAAAAATGTTTTTGCTTTCAAAAAATTCTAAAAAGTCCCTAAAAATATTGTTGATTTTTTTGCATATTTTAGCAAAAGAAGATTAATATTGGGTTGTATTTTTGTATACCGTAAGGATACAAGCTCAGTATTAAAATACCCGATTTTTCGTCAAAGCATAAAAAAATAATATTTCCAAAAATTGTTTTTTTTGTTTTAAAATACGGCCTAGTCTCTCCAATATATATATAAATATTATAACATCATATTTTCACACAACAAAGAAAAATTTTCAAAACAATATATGTAATTAGAATGCACTTTGGCTTTAATAACACAGTTTATATCAAGCCATGAGAACTAGGCCAATATTTCAAAAATTCTAAAAAATCTTTTTTGTTTTATTTTAGTATTTGGGATTACGAATTTATACGTAAAACGTATTCCTAAATATTATTAATAAAATTTTGGTATGGACGTTAGAACGGTTAGGATTTTTACCCGATAAGATAAAGATCTCCTTACCGAGGAGGATTTTTCTTGAACCATAGACAAACCAACAACTAGGAAAACACAATAACACCTTAGTTTTTTTTTTATCAGACAATAAAACAATGCAGCTTACCTTAGGTAGGGCGTATTTGGGGTGCTAATACCTTCCCTTTACGCAACCAGTCTCCGTACCCGATCTCTGAGACCAGTTAGGGTTCCTAGTGACCAAAATACTAGGTGGCGACTCCAAATAACCAAATCAAACCAAATAATAATAAAAAATTTCGCCAGTCGAACCCGCAATGGAAAAAATATTTTTTTTTGGGGTGCGACAGGAACATTGCTTGTCCACGTCTAATTGAAGCTGTATCTCTCTTTTTCAGTCATGAGCAACAACAACAATGCTTTCAGTCATCAACTAATGACAACTCTGGTTCTTGTCCAGTTGCACTGTTAAATGTTCATCGCCTCCACATCATCTAATGGAACCAAACAACTACTAGCCTCCTGTACATGTGTATTAGTCTGCTTTGAAGTTACCCCAATTATGAGCTCAATTCTAGTTCAGCAGCACAAGATGTTGGTTTGAAAAAACCTTGAGTAGACATTGAACTTCTACGTGGTAAAACTCTCCCTGTAGAGATTTATTTGAGGATCTGCCAATGGGAAATGCAAAAGGGGATGTATTAATTTCATATGCTTTGAATCTTTTTCCCACCAGTGGCACGAGCAAAACATTGTAGTAGGCAGAGGAGTCAGGCCTAGTCTAAAAATATGAGCAGTCGTTGAACTTCAACATGGCAGAGCTCTCTCTACAAAAATCTGTTTATGATGCTGCAAGTTAAGAGTGCAAGAGGGGATTTACTAATTGCATATGCTACAAATATTTCTCTCATCAGTGTCAGCACGAAGAACTGTAGCAGGTTGAAGAGCTAGACTTGGTTTGAAAAACATGAGCAGACATCAAACTTTAACATTGCAGAGATCTCTCGGCAGAAATCTATTTGTGGATCTGTAATTGGGAAATCCAAGAAGGGATGCAGTGGTTTCAGATTGTCCATAATTTTCTCCTACCAATATTGGCATTAAAACGCAAAAGCGGTTGTTTGTTGCACCGTTAGTGAGGAATCAAAGAGGAAATAGAGGAGTTGTGGATTCATCAGTTTCTCTTCCAATTTTGACAATATATGATTCCATACATTTTTGTTTTTGCGCACTGCCAGGATTACCTAGATATTGAGAGGTTTCCAACAATCCTAGAACAACAACAATAACATTGGAAGATTGACATGAAGTTGTGTGGATTGCCAAAAATTGAACAAGCTATCAAGATGGGAAAGATTGAAGGTTTTGTTATGGATTCCAGAACCGTGAAGAGAGTTGAATCAGAAGATGACTCTTGATTGAGAAACCTCAGTAATTTTGCCTAGTCAAGCCTCGCTCAAGCATCAATTACTCAAATGTCTTTGCCAAGATTGACATTCCTCTGCCACTTAAGTTTGTCGACCAACATCTGCCAGATTCCAGAATTTTACTCGACTTCGACAAATCCCATACAACCACCAATTTCTATGTGGTATAATCCAGATAAGAGATGTGATGTCATGGTAGGGTCCTCAACCATCTCAATTGAACAGTTGCAAGAATTTCAAGAAGAAAGTCCAGAAGTTGGTGAGCAAGGGACATGTGGAGTCTGAGAAGGAGGGTGTCATTGGCTATATTGTCCCCCGAACATCTTCAGAATGACATGTTGATCGAAAGCGCTTGGCAAAACGCAAATATTGCCAGAAAAGCTAATTCAAGAATGGTGATGAACAGTCAATCATATTGTTTTGGAATTCTGCATTTTGTTTTGGGATCACATCTCATCCTTCAACGAAACATGCCTTGCTTTTGTCTTTTTGTTGTTTTGAAATCAACAGATGTTTAGCATTTTATTCTGACAAAATATTTTGATCAAACTCCAACATGCGATAAAGGTTAATCAATCCGGAAGATTAAAAGTGTTTTGATTACAGAAATGACTCGATACTTGAAAATGACATGAGGTGACTAAACAATTTTGAACTCATACCTTTTGAAACTGAACCACACATCATATAGCTAAGTTTTAACAGTATGCATAATGACATGTAGTGGATTCGGTAGTTATGGACTCGTGAATCATGATTCTTACAAGTCCAAGTCATTACACTAGATGAGATCAAAATTTATCAGTTCTAACTGACCTTGCTTGAAATGAGAAAAGGCCATCTTTGATATCCTTTCACTATCTAAAAATTATATCCCTTGTAGTCCCATTTTTAGCTGGATAGAATATTTTTTCTTAAAACCCTGACTAGGATCAACACCCACACTGGGGGCAAATGAGAGATATTTTGAGACATTGATATAATTAATGGATAAAAGGGGAAGGCTTAGAGCAAAAGTCCAATGATTGAGAGAGAGCTAAAAGTAAACACATAGACTAGGGGCATATGGGAAATTTTTAAGGAAGGCTATGATGAAAAAAAAAGAATGGGAAAAAAAAAAGAATGGGAAAAAAAAGAAGAAGTTGAAATTGCCTTCCCTTAAAGACAAGTCAAAGATAAAGGGAGGAGAATGCCTATCAAGTCTACGAAGAGCGAAAGAAATTTCAATCAAGGAAAGACACAACAAAAGTCAATACCAAAAAGAAAAAAAGACTAAGCTATAAACGTGACTTTTGATATCCATTATAAAGCTATGATGTTATCAGATGATTAAGGTTGGTTATTCATCAATGAAAGGTGGATTTGCATTATGACTTATGTTAATAGAAGTCTGATCTTTTGAGGTTAACAAGGTTCTATGTCGTTTCCTCTACAAAGACAACAATAGAAAACGAGTTGATGAATAATTGATGTTGATCCTAGGTTTTTGAAACCCTCAAACACCTTTTGAGCCTTTGAAATCCTTTTCTTTCATAGCCATGAACCATAGCCTGCATTACGTGCTTGTAAAAGACCTTTTTAATCAAGCAAGCAATTTGAACTGATAAATGGCGCTCTCAAAACTTGAAGAGCTTTTCCATAAGGGTCGTGACTTCATGAATTAAGCTACTGGTTATTATACATGCTGATAAAATAAATGCTAAGAAAAGAAACAACCTTTCTTGATAAAGCCTGAGCATCTTGTTTTTGAAATTCATAAAAATGTCACCTCATCACAAACCATCAAAAGATACATTCAAAGTCAGAGTTTAAAGTGGACACAAAGAACCATGAAAAAGTCATTTTAAATCTTACAACGGGTCATTTCTATTTTCAAGATACAAGACAATCAAAGGACTACATTGAATGACGTGTGTTGGGTCTTTGACCAAAGAAGCTTGAATTTAAAATTTTTTTGAAAAAACTGATATCTCTCTGATTTCATTTCAACAATTAGACTTGAATAGACAGGGCCTTTGAAGTATGAGATTTGATTCTAGAACAATAAAGATTGTCAAGCAAAGAAGAACATTTATTAAGTTTGCGGAATCCTTGACATGAAATGACATCAACTCTTCTCAAAACTCCTTGAAAGGTTGACCACCTTGGGGCAATACAGTGGACCCGAAGAAGGAAAACAGAAAATATCCAGATTAGCTGGGGGCAAAGAAAGAATCAGATGATGAGTCATGAAAGTCCCGGAAAGTTATGTTTAGCATCTGACAATGACAAAGGAAAACATCCTTGAGTATAAACTGATGAACGAGCATTCATATCATATTGGGGGCAATGTTGCTCAGAGACAATCTGTGATCTATTGAACTTCAGCAGGAATTGATGAGCAACGCTGCACTTGAAGGATATTTTCATAACTTCATCTTGGGTTACCCTGTAAAACATGGCTATGACTCCTGACAGATGTTATCGGGTGAGTGCATTTGAATGAACATCGAACATATGCATACCACTAAGATTGACTATGGGACCATCTATTCTGAAGCTCAAGTGCGCACTTCACCGCATGAATATGGGTGATAACGTGAACATCATTGATGATGTCAAAGCATTTATTTTCACGATCTGATTTGACAAGCTAAGAGGAATCCATGGAGAAATACATCGCGCTTACAATGATGAGTTGTTTACTGCAAAGCATGAGATCCATGTCTGGATGACTTGGCAATTCCATGAAGGCTGGTGACCATACATACTTGAATGGTGTTTCAACTAAGGGCAAGTTCATGACTGATTAACAATCTTGATGGGTGTTAGCATGATGCACACAATCAATCAGAGGATAACTCTTAGAAGAAGCCAGAGAGAAAATCCTTCATGATGAATCAAGCAATACCACACTTGGGGGCAGGGTCAAGCTTGATGCAAGTAGTAATTGTCGAAGACAGCCCGGGATGGGCACTGCATTTACAGCTGAGTGGATGGCTAACACATGAATGAGCCAATGCATCGGAAGAACAAAGAAAGCTTTGGGATACAAACAAGGGCACCCTATGACGATGGAGCATCAAAGAGGGGGGGACCTATATTTCAAATCAGGTAAGGATGCATGCATATCATCTAACCTCTAAAAAAAAAAAAAAAAAACCATTTGCACATATTTTTGAATTGTTACAGGAAAATCTTTAATAAGGTCCAGCAAGATGGTGGAAAAAGAAGGAAGCATGGTGGTGATAATAATAAAGAATCGGTTTTGATCATGGAATAAAAGGACGATGGGATGAACCCTACCATTAGGAAAATCCCAAAGAAATGAATAGATCAACCTTGCAATCAGGAAGCCTCGCGTTTTCAACCTTTGTAGTAAGGAAACACCGAGTTTTCAAATCCTATGATCGCGAATTATCAGGAAGCACCAAGTTTTCCAGCCCTTCCTCTGTCATCCCCTCAGGACTTCGCCAGGTAAGTCCTATTTTTCACACTTGTCATATCACTTTTTTTTCCATCTGGGTAGGTCGCCCATCATAATAAGACCATTTTTCACATTTTTTCCATCCGGGTAGGTCACCCATGACAATGAGACCGCAATTCATCATTTTTTCTTGGGTCGGTCACCCATACAATGAGACCATCATTTTTCTTGGGTCGGTCACCCATACAATGAGACCATCATTTTTTATTGGGTCGGTCACCCATACAATGAGACCATCATTTTTCTTGGGTCGGTCACCCATACAATGAGACCATCATTTTTCTTGGGGAGGTCACCCATTACAATGAGACCATTTTTTACACATTCTTTTGTTTTGGTTAAATGAGGTCGCCAGATGGGATCTCATGTAGCTTTGGTTAAAGGGAATCGCCAGATGGGATTTCAGGTTAACCGAGTTACACATATTTCGTTCCAATTGAATGAGGTCGCCAGTTGGGATCTCATGTAGCTTTGGTTAAAGGGAATCGCCAGATGGGATTTCAGGTTAACCGAGTTACACATATTTTCGTTCCAGTTGAATGAGGTCGCCAGATGGGATCTCATGTAGCTTTGGTTAAAAGGAATCGCCAGATGGGATTTAGGTTAACCGAGTTACACATATTTTCGTGTCAGTCGAGGGTCGCCAGATGGGATCTCAGGATAATGAAAAAAAAAAGAAAAAGAGAAGAACAGATTAAGGTTTTTAGATGAAGTGGATATTGAGCAAACAGAAATACAAGTTTTCTTTACAAAGCTTACTATGCAAAAATTGAGGAGTTTTGCTTCGTAAGCATTGTAAAGAGGGGGCATATGTTGCTACCCAATTTTTGACCCATGTTTTTATATACTTTCAAAAAATTTCCAAAAATAGAGAAAAACAAAGAAAATCCAAAAAATATTTTTTTAATATATTTTGTTATTTTAGCATTTTCAACGTCGTCTAGAAAAGAATTTAATTTTTCAAACGCGTTCGACTTTTCACGCGTCATTTTTAAAATCATTGTTTTTCCTCGTTGAGTCGACGTTGATATTGCTCGTTTTCAAAAAATACAAAAAAATAAGAAAAATCAAAATTTACAAAAAGAAAGAAGTTGAGCGACCAAGTTGAAAAAACTTGGCAACATTTTTCCTATAAATACTGGTTTCCAACACTTGCAAAGGGGGCAATTTTGATACATAGGGGCAATTTTAGAAACACTAGAAAAAGACAAAAAGAAAAAAACCCTAAACTGATCTTCTCTCCCATTTTTTTCAAACAGGCGCCGGCCCCCCCTCCCAAAGCCATTTTTTTTTCTCACAGACAACCCAAACCCCCCGGATTTTTCCTTCTTCCTCTTCCCTGGCCGCTCACCCAAACAGCCACACCGCCAGCCTCCACACACCCGATCTCTCCAACACGCAGCCGCCTGCACACAGACCCCCACCGACCATTTTCGTCTCTCTTCTCCCCAACATTAGCCACGAATCAGCTCCCTCCTCCACAGATCCTCCCTCTCAGCGGCTCCTTTTGCTCTTCGCAGCTCCTGAGCCTGCCACCCTTGGCCACAAAAGAAAAAGCAGCCGCCACCCGAAGACCAGTCTCCGGTGTCCCTCCTCTTCTGTTCCCAGACCGTCCACCGCAACGAACCGCCGACCACAGCAGCCGTCCACATACCCGAACTCCTCAGCACCGCCACCGGGTTCCTGCTTCAATCGACCACCGACAACTCCTCCTCCACGACGATCTGCCACCGGAGAAGAAGAAGAAACCCATAACAGACTGATCTGGGAAAGAAGTAGAACCGAAACTGAGAAGAAGAGAAATCGAAGCATGATTTCAAAAAAAACAAAGGAAATAATAAATAAAATCAACTGGTGGTTGCGTTATTGTTATTGCTGCAGGTCACCGCCGGCGCAAGGAGGCAGAGTAGAGCAAAAGGTTCCCTATCCACCGGTTTCTGCCATCTTCATCGGCGGCGGCGCGTGACCCACCGTCGGCGTGGAACAACGCGCCACCGTCGCCCAGCAGACCCACGCGCCGCCAGTGAAGGGGGCGCGTGGAACAACGCGCCGCCAGTGAAGGGGGCGTGTGGAACAACGCGCCACCGTCTCCCAGCAGCTCTAGAATTCGTCCTGACAGTGTTCCGGGTTGTTTGGGGGTCATTTTTGTAATTTTCAAATTGTTTAATGTAATATTTATTTAGTTTTGAGTTTTTATTTTGTAAATATGGAAGAAAAAGGAAAAGAAAAGAAAAGAGAAAGTGATAAATAACAAAAAAAAAAAATGTTTATGGGTGCTTGTATGTTTGTTTTTATTTATTTATTTATGTTATTGAATTAAAAATAAAAAAGGACAAAAAGAATTAATTGTTAATTTAAATATGGTTAAATATCTCAAGGACAAATAAAATTAAGTTGTATTTTCCACGAAAATGTGAGAACAAGTTTCTACATATATTCGGGGATTTAATAATTGATTTATTCAATCCTTAGAATTTAATTAATATTTTAAATTTTCAAGTCACATTAGAACACAAAGCAGCTTACCTCAGATAGGGTGCGTTAGGGGTGCTAATACCTTCCCTAACCACAACCAGTCCCTTACCCGCGATCTCTGACAAGACCAGTATATCCGGTTTTTTAGTAGCCCGCAATGAATTACTAGGTGGCGACTCCAACGAACAAATGCAAGCAAACGCAACAACGATAAAAATCGCCAGCCGATGCCGCGCCCGGATTTTGTTTTTTCGACGTGCGACACTCATCAATCAATCCTTTTATTTATGTGATAGTTCTGCATTTACGATGAGCATTTACCATAAATTAAGGTATCTTATAGTATCAAACTTGTTATTATAAAACATGTTTTAGTTAAGGAGTTATTGATACTTCAAGTGCAAAATGATGATATAAAACCTTGATAAACATGCGCTTTTAAGTACTAATCACACCCCCCAACCAGCTTATTATTAGTCCCTAGTAATCTAAAGCGTTAAAATAGAGAAACAATTTGCAAGTTCCACAAAGCAAGGCATTCATCATTCAACTTCCATTAATCTATTCAGATAAACAAACTCTCATTAAATTTATATTCCTGCTTCATACTTCTTAAACAAGATATTAATAAACCTTCTTTTATGTGCTCAATATATGAAAACATAGATGATGGGGCTTTTGTTGGAAGAAAACAATATTATGTTCAAATGTTTAAGGTGAACTTCCTTGGGTTGGGATTATTTTTTTTTCTTTTTTTTTCTTTTTTTTTTTTTTTCTTTTTTTATTTATATACACATACAACTTAAAACACAATGTATCTTTAACCCATGTAACGAGTTTTAGGCTAATGACTCCCAGACCAGTTGGTCTTAGGGCATTAGGTGTTGAGACACCCCTACGAGCTTAACAACTCGGGTTGCAGATACTGATACGTAGATAGTGCAATGTTTGATTCCCTTAAGCTTTTCTCCTTAACCCATGTAACAAGCTTTGGGCCAATAGCTCCCAAGTCAGTTGACTTTAGGGTATTAGGTGTTAAAACACCCCTTCGGGCTTAATTGCTTAGGTTAGGGAGGCTACGAAACCAAACTTATCACGTTTTATTATCATCAATTTATCTTTTTTTTTGCAAATTTATACTATCCTTTCCCTTAGTTGTTACCTTCAACAAAAGAACATAATAATGTAATAATCCAATGTGCAATGTGCAACCCACAATCATATGTTAAAGTGTGTGTGTGAAAATGAAGGTTTAATAATACTTGTTAAATGAGTATAGGAGCAGAATCAAGTGATAACAATGTGAGAGTTTGTAAACCTGAATATTTCAAGAAGTATTTATTAGCCTTGTTATGTATTGTAATGAAATTACTAAGATGCGTCTCAAGAAAATTGCTTTACTCTGCCATCCTAATAACAATTTTGTCAAATGGTTTTAAAATAGCAAAAACAGTTAGTTGGTTAGTTTTTTTTTTTTTAAACTACTACCCTCTCCCCCCAACCAAAACGAGACATTGTCCTCAATGTTCGAAGGTAGAAAGATAGAGTATAGAAGACATCACCTGAAACAACGAACAATGACAAACCTGAAACACACTTAAACAAACATAAGAAGTAACAAAACAAAATAATATGCTATTAATAAAACCAAAAGACACAAGGTTTCACAGATGAAGGCTCAAATCTAATCTAAGCTTTTTACGGCTTTCCTTAGTTGACCAATCTAGCGACTCATGCAGGGATCAATGACAGGGATGAAAGATTGTAGTTGGTCAATCAATTGTTCAGCAGTAGCAGCAGAGATTATGATTTGTCGTGCCGAAGATGTTAGAAATTCCTGTTCCACAGCTTGATCAAGGAAAGACAACAACTTATCATAAAAACCATTAACATTTAACAAACCTATAGGTTTATGGTGAATGTGCAGTTGGGCCCAAGATGAAATATGAAAGATCTCTTCCAATGTGCCCAGACCACCTGGTAAGGCAATGAAGGCATCAGCATGGTTAAACATGGTATTCAGTCGGTCAGACATTGTTGGGACCTGTAGTTCTCTCCAATTGTTTTTCCAATGATGTCCCCATTTGCTAAAGCTTTGGGGACAACCCCCAAAACTTGACTGCCTCCTAAAAATGCAGCCATTGACACACCTCCCATTAACCCAAGGCTGCCTCCCCCATACACTAAATGAATCTTTCTCTCAGCTAGTACCCGACCAAGATGATTTGCTGATTCTAAAAACTCTTTTTCTTTCCCAGAACTGGATCCACCGAAAACACAAATATTTCTTATATGATGACTTGAGGAACCTGCCATTTCTACACACTTCTATATTTGATGAATATATGGGATGAGTAGAAATGAAGGGAAGGAAGAGAAGAATTTATAGATGAAAAAGTGAAAATGCAATCATACCACCTATATGTAGGCCAGCTGTAGTCTCACAAACTCTCTCTCTCTCTCTCTTATTAATTATTTATTTTGAAAAAGCATGTATGTACAGGTAGTTGTGATTGTGGCTCACATCTTCCCTTGGTTTTACGTCCAAGAACGGCTTAAACGCCCTCTATGGGTCGGGGATAGGCTTCCCATCCAGTTTTCTTAAAAACTGGCAAACAGGGTCTTTTTTAGTCAGATTCCCAAGACTAAGTCGATCATGTTCTTTATGGAATTGTGGCCATAAATCATGAATTACACGATGCACATCTCCACTAGGATGCGTCTCAAGGGTCAACAAAAGATTATCTAAAGACCCCTTACTCAGGCCATCCTTAATGAATTGTATCTTATCTTCACGGTTTACAGATACCATTCCTAAAGAACGACATGTCGCATTACAAGTCCATCTGGCACATCTGTGACAGACTTTCAGTCGTTTTGCACGACGTTTCTTTGCAAAAGTGCTTTTACCTGTTCCAGGCATGTGTGAAATGAAAGAATTGGAGGACTCACCTGATAATCGACCTTTGCTTCAATTAGCCAGCGAATATCTTCAGGAATTCCATGATTCATTAACAACCTCAATCTTGCACACCTAGCACGGTAAATTTTATTAATCGCATTTGGAGGCAAAGCGGGAAAATACCTTTTCAACTTTTCAAGAGTGGTGTCCATTTTCAAAAGAGAATTAGAGAAGAGATTCAAAGAAGGAGAAAGAGCTAAGAATTGTACAAATATATACAGATATCAGTTATTTGGGAAACTGAAAGAACCGACTTAAGTCACGGAGTACCGTTATCCGCCATTTGACCGGGGTGAAAGAGAGACTAGCAAAACAATAGATACAACAAAACACAAAACAATGTGAGAAAAAGAATCAATCTTTATATACAGGATCACTCAATTCAATAGAGTCATTTTCAACCGAAAAATTGTCAAAATAAACTTTCAAACGATGCCCATTTACCTTGAAAACATTGCCATTCTTTGGATTCTCAATATCACAGGCCCCATATGGATACACATGTTTCACAATAAAAGGACCGCTCCATCTTGATCTTAGTTTTCCAGGAAATAAATGGAGTCGAGAATTATAAAGCAAGACTTTTTGACCAACATTGAATGTTTTTCTCAGTATTTTCTTGTCATGAAACTCTTTAATTCTTGCTTTATGAATTTTGAATTGTCATATGCATCATTTCTTATTTCCTCAAGCTCATTTATTTGCAATTTTCGCAGCTGACTAGCATCATCAAGGCTTGAATTGAAAGCTTTAATAGCCCAATAAGCTTTATGTTCAATTTCCACAGGCAAGTGACAAGGTTTTCCATAGACTAGTCTATAAGGTGACATACCTAATGATGTTTTATAAGCAGTTCGATAAGCCCAAAGTGCATCATTAAGTCTTAAAGACCAGTCTTTCCTATTAGGGTTCACTGTTTTCTCCAAGATCTGTTTGATCTCCCTATTAGCAAGCTCTACTTGTCCACTTGTCTGAGGGTGATAAGGGGTGGCAACTTTATGTGTGATTCCATATTTCTTCATTAAAGACTCAAATGGCTTGTTGCAAAAGTGTGTTCCACCGTCACTTATCATGGCTCGAGGGATTCCAAATCGACTTAAAATGTTTTCTTTCAAAAACTTTATCATTGTTTTGTGATCATTGGTTCGACTTGGAATTGCCTCTATCCATTTTGAAACATAATCTACTGTGACCAATATGTACAAGAAACCAAATGATGGAGGAAATGGACCCATGAAATCTATACCCCAACAGTCAAAGATCTCAATGACAAGAATAGGATTTAAAGGCATCATGTGACGTTTCGAAATAGATCCCAACTTTTGACAATTTTCACAAATCTTACAGAATGCATGTGAGTCTTTGAACATGGTGGGCCAGTAAAATCCACTTTGTAAGATTTTTGCAGTTGTTTTTCTTGATGAGAAATGACCCCCACATGCCTCAGAATGACAATTTAATGACACTACTTACCTCATTGTCAGGAATACATCTTCGAAAGTTGTATTTAATGACACTACTTACCACCAAGATGCCTCAATACATGGTAAGTGCCTCCTTTTATAGGCCAAAATTTGGAACTATTGATTTGTTGACTAATTGATGAGTGGGTGGCCACATCTTGACTTGGTAACAATCCTTATCTTCTTGTTTGAACAATACGTCATTGCTAACATCATAATTTGCCCAGAATTCTCAAGAATGTTCTAGGAAATTGTCTC
Organism: Populus tremula; assembly: GCA_964019445.1. Lineage (NCBI taxonomy): Eukaryota > Viridiplantae > Streptophyta > Magnoliopsida > Malpighiales > Salicaceae > Populus > Populus tremula. The sequence continues at coordinate 26,129 of CAXHTJ010001240.1, forward strand.
AGCTTTCCAACAAAAAAAAGATGAGGTCATTTGGACTTCTAGAACTCAAGATATGGGCTGAACACTAAATAGTGTCTGGGCTGCAGGACAGCTTCGGACTGCTTCGTTGTTCCTTCAATTTGGACTTCAAAACGGCCTTTTTAAATCTTGGGTTCGTCATGAAAGTTGTAGGCCTTTGTCTTACCTTTCCATCCATATAAAATGGACCTAAATCCGAGATCTAGAACTCCAGATATGATCCAATTACCGAGCAATGTTCCGGTTTGGACTGCACCGACATCTCTTTTCTAAGTTTGGCCATCTCTTTGTCCTTTCACTTTCAATGCTTGAACTCATCAATCAATCCTTTTATTTATGTGATAGTTCTGCATTTAAGATGAGCATTTACCATAAATTAAGGTATCTTATAGTATCAAACTTGTTATTATAAAACATGTTTTAGTTAAGGAGTTATTGATACTTCAAGTGCAAAATGATGATATAAAACCTTGATAAACATGCACTTTTAAGTACTAATCAGTAATAGTTCAAAGTTAGACAGTAACGGTAGACTTTCATGTGAATATTATATAAAAGAATTGAGTCATACAAATACTTGCACATTGAGATACTAACTCTAAAAATATACATGATGTATGTATGTATGTTATTATAAGGAAATGAACATGCATAGAAAGTAACATATGAGTAATGGATGAATATGGATTTTCTATAATATCAGCCTGAAGGAATGATAACTATGGTTGTATAAAGGATGACAACATTAATGGGTGTAATGAGAAAAATGTAAGATATAAAGAAAGAAATGATTGAAAGAAAGATTTATTAGCTATTGATATGATTATTATAAAACATATCCTTGAATGAGAAAAATTTATGAGATGAGTTTGTGACTGTAGGAGGGACCACTGGTGTGGTGCAACAGGAGCAACAGCGAAGCACGAGTAGAGCTTCTACTGCAAGTAGGTAACTTTTACCTTCCTTTTAAATAATGTTGAATAATGAAAATACTTTATCATGAATGTTACTGTATTGTGTTAATTTAGATACTAGAGTGTCAAATGTTTAAATGTTGACAAATGGTTGATTAGCTTCGACTAATGGCATCTAAAGAGATGACCTTGAACAATGAAATACCTTATCATTGTCATATTGTGTTAATTCAGATATCATATTGCCAAATGCTTAAATGTTGATAAATGATTGATTAGCTTTGGCTAATGGCATCCGAAAGGATAACTAGGACAAATAAATTATTAGCTTTGGCTAATGGCATCCGAAGGGATAACCAGGACAAATAAATTATTAGCTTTGGCTAATGGCATTCGAAGGGATGACCGGGACAAAAAAATGATTAGCTTCGGCTAATGGCACTCGAAGGGATGACCAGGACAAACAATTGATTAGCTTCGGCTAATAGCATTCGAATGGATGACCGGAATAAATGAATGATTAGCTTCAGCTAATAGTATCTGAAGGGATGACCGGGACAAACGGTTGATTAGTTTTTGCTAATGGCATCCGAAGGGATGATCAGGACAAACAAATGATTAGCTTCGGCTAATGGCATTCGAAGGGATGATCGGGACAAACGATTGATTAGCTTCGGCTAATAGCATTTGAATGGATGACCGGAATAAATGAATGATTAGCTTCGGCTAATGGCATCCGAAGGGATGACCGGGACAAGCGGTTGATTAGGTTTGGCTAATGGCATCCGAAGGGATGACTGGGACAAACGGTTGATTAGTTTTGGCTGATGGCTTTCAAAGGGGATGGCCGGGGTGAGTGAACAGTTAACCATGACAAATGATGTCTTAAAAGAATGGCTGGATTTAAGATTATGGTTGATTGTAAGAATTGGTGCATATATATACTGCAAGTTGTGTATACCAAGAACATGAAGGAACTACAAATGTCATGCTTCAAACATGAGATAATGTTAGTGCTTCATTAAACTGCCAGACCATTTTCTTATTGGTATTATTATTATTATTATTATTAAGTAATTGCATTCTTGTAAATATTTTGTACTGCAGTAAGGACGTCATACTAACAAGGTGTCTAGAAAACTCAATACACGGAAACCTACTTTTGCAAAGAATCATGTAGTTGCATTCTAAATCATGATGTATTTTATATGAATCAATGTACTGAATGTATAACTATTATTAGATCCTTTTAGATTAAATTCGTGATGACTATTTGTAGGATAGAATTACAAACTCACGACTATGCATGTATATTTTAAATGCAAACTTCTAATCATGCAAACATAATATTATGAGTTTATGTAAGATTCACTTTTAAATGAAATGTTGATTGTTGTTGATATATGGATTATATATTCATGATGTGAAGGGAACATGTTTGCCGATTACCGACACGATGTGTGTCAAGTACAAAAATTTTTTACTATTGTTTTGGGCTTGAAAAGCCGAGTTGTTACACTATTCCTTGCTTATGTTTGACAACAGCTCATCCTATCACAACATCTATCCAAGTCAAAATAGTGTGTCAATCTTTATCCCCTTGCTGTATTTCTCTTACATTATTAGGGTTTTCATCAATTCTCTTCTCGAGAAATCACAGTCATCGAATCTAACTTCTTTGGAGAAATCACCACTCCATCAGATCCTTGATCAAACGGGACCCAACTATTCCCCTTGTGCCATCATCCTACTAGTCTTTACCAGTTTCATTACAAAATCCTGCTAGTCTTCACCAGTTTCATTACAAACTGTTATATATACGAAAATAGTACCGTATGGATAATCCTTCAACTAAGTTCCCAGGAAAGATTGGAGGGGTCACACTGGTCCTGCTTAAAACCCAGTCTCCTAGCCATAACTTCTTAGGCCATATTTATCCATCGTACTGCCTTTCCGTATATAGAACCATTTGCTAGCTTTGCTGCGACTTTCCTTTACAAGTGATCTGGAATATTTTTGTTTTATACTTGATTTCTCAACATCTGGTAAGACTACCAGTGTTTAGATTCGTCAAGATTGGTCTTCATCAGTTTTCACTCTCCACCTCAAATCGTCCACATGATCGGGTGTCTAGAGTATCCCAATTTTGCCTTCCCTCAAGGCAATTAAAATTTCCCCACTTAACAGTTCAACATATGTAATTGGGCAAACATGTGCACCTTATTCTTTTTCATCTCCATCGATCACCATGATGACCTTCAGATGCCTCCTGATCGGGCAATCTCTCTTTAATAATTCACCACCATCACTTTCAATCTCTATCTCAACGATCAGACCATACCATTGCATCCGAAACACTTACTTTCTCAGGTTTGTTGATACCCTTCAGAGGTTGAACTTTCTCTATTTTCAAATTAGTAAACAAAGTAAAGGAAAAGTAAACAAAGTACGGAGACCTGGGCGCTTCATTGATGGAATATATATTTTTTTTTCAAATAAGTAAAACTAATTTTTTCTGTTGAGAATAAATTAATAAAACTAAACTCTCTATTCAACATACCATCTTATTTTTAGTATATGAAATTAAAAGACAATCCAAGAGAAAATCACTCTTATCCTTACAAGTAAAAAATTAAGAAACAGAAGACAAGGAAAAGAAAATACAATCTTAACATAATTGACAAGCTAGAAAACACCTTAATAATTAGAAATCAATTTCTACGCAGGCGAGTCTTCAAATTTTGACCTTTGTATTGCCACCTCGCAAAATAATTCTTCACCAGCCATTCATACTTCCTTGTGTTCATAGCGCATCCAAGAATCACTCCAATTACCAATCCACTTGCATAACCTATCACCACCACCTTCCAACCAAATTCAAGTGGATATCCCGAGCCCTCATCTTCTTTTGCTGCTGGCAGCGAGTCCTCATCATTTTCACATTCTTTTGACAACGGCTCCCCACACAATCCTGGATTCGCATCAAATGAAGTGTTGTCAAATGCTCCGAATTGGTTTCCTCGTGGTATCGGACCTGAGAGAAAATTGTGAGACACATTAAAGACCGCGAGGAAGGTGAGCTGTGCAAGTTCGCCAGGAATCTCTCCCGAGAGTTTGTTATGAGAAAGGTCCAAAGCTTCAAGCTCTTTCAAGTTGGACAAGGATGGAGGGATGCCACCAATGAGAAAGTTGTTGGAGAGATTGAGCAAATGAAGTGCTTTGAGATCTCCGAGGACCTCTGGAATTCCTCCTTCAAAACCATTGCTTGAGAGATCGATAGCAGTGAGACTATCTTGAATCTTCTCATATAGTCTCATCACACCTTTGTTTGTCATTGTCATTGAGTACTCATACTTCTCGTTCATTGTAATATTTGATGTTTGGAAACTTGTGTTTGCTTGCATGTAAATCAAGTGCTCATAATTACGAACATTTTTCATGGCAGTCCAATTTCGGAAATATTCAAGTGGCAACTTACCCTTAAAACTGTTGCTGGAGAGGTCAACAATCTGTAACCTCGGAAATTCAATGTTGGTTTTAGGTTTTCCAATCACACCATGGAGCCCATTAGATCTCAAAATCAGAACCCTCAAATGAGGAAGAACACCCAACCAAGAAGGAAAGATATCATTTATGTTATTTTGTTCAAGATTGAGAATCTCTAGCTTGGTGCAATTGGCTAATGATTTTGGTATGTTCCCCTCCAATTTGTTTTGACTCAAATCAATGACCCTCAATGAACAGCCACTTGTGAATGTCTCAGGAATATCACCAATGAAACCATTGTTGCGGAGATTCAAAACTGAAGCAGTTCTGCTTTTAATGCTCAAGCACGGCGGAAGTTTGCCACTCAAATTGTTATTAGAGAAATCAAGGACAGAAAGCGAAGTCAGATTGCAAAAAACTTCTGGGATTTCTCCATTTAATTTGTTGTTCGAGACTTTATATTCATAGATTGTTGGTGGTGGAATTGGAAGGGATCCTTGGAACTTGTTGGAATTAAGAGACAGTGAGAGTAGATTATTCCATGGAAGAACGTCCAAGGATTGCTCAAAACCTGTCAGAAGGTTGCCAGCCAGAGATAGAGCCTCGAGGGTTATGGTACTCATGTTCATAAACCATTTGGGTATGTATCCCACAAGTTTGTTATGTTGAAGTTCTAAAAACTCCAGATGGTTAAGATCACGCAAGAAACTGGGAAGTTCACCTAGATTACATCCACTTAACGTCAAGAGTTCAAGTTTTGGCTGGGGAATGGTAGCATTGTGACTATAAAGCAGAGAGAAATTGTTATCCGATAATTGGAGTGAAAAAAGGTTTCTGAACTTAAGAAGAAGGTTCATTTCCAAAGTACCACTAAAGAAATTAAATGCTAGGGCAAGTTTTTCAAGATTTTGAAGCCTATAAATAGACTCAGGAATCGGACCGTGCAATTTGTTGACACCAAGGTATAGTGAGATTAATTGGGTATGGTTTCCTATCCAAGATGGAATTTGACCAGTTAATTTATTTCGATGAAGCCTTAAGACGGTGAGCTGAGTCAAGTTTCTAAGAGAGGATGGAATGTCACCGTATGAATTGGTTTGAGCCACGCCTACAAAACTTAGTTTGGTTAGATTACCGAGCCAATGCAAGGTTCCAGATGTGAAATTGTTGTAAGAAAGGGACAGGTAAGTAAGTTGAAGAAGGTTGACAAAAGTAGAAGGGATTTTCCCAGAGAAAAAGTTATCAGAAAGGTCTAGATAGTTTAGTTTTGTAAGATTACCAAGTGAAGATGCTATCACCCCAGAAAAGCCAGACATTGAGAGATTTAGATCAAACAGCCTTGAGAGATTTCGAATCTCAGAAGGGATTTCAGAGTTGTTGAAGTCGTTGTCAGCAAGATTCAGCTTTCTGAGCTGAACAAGGTGGAAGAGGCTGCTATTGGAGTCGATGGAGCCATAAAGACAGCTGCTACTGAGATCAAGGCCGATCACATGACCAGAGTCCCCATCGCATTCAACACCATCCCATGAGCAGCAATTACCTCTTTCTCCATGAGCTTTCCATGATGCAACCTTAGGATAGGCAGAAGGCTCAGAAGAAGCGGACTGATCATTAATGACAAGGCTTTCCTTGAGCTGCAACAAGGCATAACTCTCATCATCATGGCATAGAGGCTGCATGGAAGGAGAAGAATAAGCAGCTCTAAGATGAAACAAAGACAGCAAAAAGAGCAAAAGCATCCGCATGGTTAAGAAACACACAGGTGATGCCATGTTTTTTTAGTAAAGAAACTCTTATCTTTTTTAATAAACAAATAAGAGAAATAAAGCAGTTTATATAGACAAAAATATTCAGTGTGGTAGAAAAGTAAACAAGGTATTGTATTTTTCATTGATTTGATTGAAAACAATGGAGATTTTTCACTAATTATTTCTATTGGATCGAGCCATCAATCGATTATATATATTAAGTAGCTATTAATTTTTCCTCTATTTGATGGCATAACCGTTTGACTTTAACCAATTAACGAATAAAGGGATTTTTAAGGAAAAATTATCTCCTCGATGATATAAAAAATAAGAAGAATAAAAGTGTTTTTAATAAAAATTAAAAGGAAAGCTCTCAAAATATTATTTTTTTTCAATAAAAATACAAAAATAAATAGTTTTTAGTCAATTTGGATAACGCATAACTATTTTATATATGGTCAAAAGCATCAAATTGGATTGTGATTTTTAACCTCATTTTTACTATTTGGCTTTTTAATTAAAATTCTCAGTTAAAAATTTCAGCAGGCTCTAATCATTTTAGAAATCTTAAATAGATCATAAACTAGACTAACTAGAAGGATCTCTCGTTGCCTTGCTTTCTTTTTTCAAGTTTTCCCTTATTCTCCTTTATCTTTCAGCCCTCATTTATTTGTTGGTGCTGTCTAATATATAATTCTCTCAATTATTATTATTTTTTAAAAAAAGAGATCAAAATCTCTTGTTTACAATTTTTTCTCCAAACGAGGTCTTCTTTAGTAGTTTCTCTTCTGCTTTTGTCCTTGCTTCGACAGACGAAGAGTCTATGTATATACTAAAATTATCAATCATTTAAAGTTGTATTATCAATCATTTCAAGTTGACGAAGAATCTTATTTTTGCATTTTATATTATTAGTTTTAACATTTATTATTATTAATTTTCAGCAGGGATTCGTTTAGAAAGAGGATTCATGCAAGATTGAGCTCAAAAGGTCCAGGTGGGTTTTATATATTCAGCATCCATTGTGATGCATTCAAATGAATATTTTTACTTATTTTCAATTTACCTTCAGTTCTGATGGAAAGTGATTAATAGGCAGAAGATCGAGAGGAGTTCTTCGAAAGAAAGAAGTAATGATGGTGCTGTGCTGGGAGAAACCATTCTCTGCAAAGAATGGCAATGTACAGGTACCATGGAGAAAAAGATTATTGTCCAAAAAATCAGAGAAAATCTAGCTATGTTTTTTTAACTTCCAAAAATGCCCTATAAATCATTAGCCTGCTTTTAGGCCAATGACAAATTATAATTTATTTTTATTTTTAAAGTTTTATTTTGGACTATTTGATCCTAATTGAAAGCTTTTGATTTCAATTTCTAAATTCATTGTTAATGTCGATACACGACGTCGGGCGACGGCTCCGCTCTTTTGTTTATTTTAACAAAAAAAGATTGTTTTATTATTGGGGGAAATAGATTTTATTGGAGTCGCCATCTAGTAATATGAGGGAACTAGAAATCCCAAATTAGAAACTGGTCCTAGAGATTCGAGTACTGGGTTAGTTATGATTAAGGGAAGGTAGACACCACCCTTAAAACATCCTTTCAAAAGAAAGGTTACCCTTACTTGTGTGTTTTTATATTTGATTCGAATTGTATTATATTTTGAGCTTATTTGCAAAAATTTTATTTGTAAAATAGTTAACGTCGGTCCCTAAAAATAGGAGACACGTAAAAATGACATAAGTCTCTAAAAATAGGAGACTTGTCTAAAATCTCGACGTTTATCCCTAAAAAAAGGATTTACGTCTGAATTACCAAGAGGAAAAAAAAATGGACATAATCCATATTTGGTATAAATCCTTGACATCGGTCCTTTTCTGTAAAAAGAGACGTGTCGACAAACCACGTCCGTAGGAGACGTGTTTAAAAAAATGACATCAATTCCTAAAAATAGGAAACTTGTCTAAAATATTGACGTTTAACTCTAAAAAGGATAAGTACGTCTGAGTTATCAAAAAAAACTATGGACATAATCCATATTTGGTATTTTAACTTTTTGACATCGGTCCTTTTCTGTAAAAAGAGACGTGTCGATGAACAATATTCATTTATAAAATAAAACTATTTTGATATCGTTGAGAAATGGGTATAATCATATCGGGCTTTGGACCCACGAACGATATAAAATATCGTTTTTGTTTTTTTTTTGTTTTACAACATGCAATAAAAATTTACAAATATTTACATAAAAAAAATAAAAAAAAATGTTAAGAATCCAAAAAATTACCTGAGTACCCCTACATAGGTAAAACACTGAAATACCCTCGGATTTCTTAGGAATTTACGAAAATGCCACTGGCGGCGCGTGTGGCTCACGCGCGGCTACTGTTGGTACTGGCAAAATTTTCCGGCAAGCTTTCTGGGAAACGAACCGTCGATCCTGGTAGATCTGAGGGAGAGGATTCTGATGGTGGTGGTCTCGACGTCCGTTGATGGCTGACGAGGGAGAATCGACGACTTGAAGCTTCGGTGGCCGGCGAAGATCGCGGCCTTTTTCCGGCCAGCTGAGGAGGAGAAAACGATGAAAACTACCGGGGTTTTTCTTTACAGCAGGGGAGGAACCTTTCTGTGGTGTTGCGGAGGCTGGAGGCGGCCGGAAAGTGGAGATCGGATGAGAGAGAGGGCGTCGCCGGCGAGAGGAGAGAGAGAGTCTGAGATTAGGCTACGGTGTGAACGCGTGCATGGTATACCAGTACCACTGAACACTGTGCGTTGTTGGATATCTGATGGAATGATCGGATGGCTGTGATTGGCTAGATTTGAGGTCGATCGGACGGTCTGGATGAGTCTGGGTTTAGATCTGGTGTGACGCGGTACACCGAACGCTCGGTACACCGGATGACGTGGCGCAACGGGATTAAGTCTTGGATTATTTCAATGGCTGAGATGATTCGGGATATATTTGGTATTTTTTAAATTGTTTTTTTTTAAAAAAAAATATCCTACACCTGTAAAGAAAAACTAAAAAAAAGTGTGCACAGTAACAATTCTTTCTCTTCTTCTCTGTCTTTGTCCTACCGTCCCCTCTTTTTTTCTTTTTTTCTTGTTTTTCTGGCGATTGTCACTGCCTATTTATAGCCAGTGAACAGTAACATAAGAGTTGATTTCTGCCTAAATTATTGTCTAATTGTAAGAAAACACCGTCCCTGCCTAACATTACCTAATATGCCTAATATGACAAAAGAGTTTTTGTTTTATTATATATAATAATAAATATTTATATAGGTAAAATTAAAAACTCAAATCAGTTTTAGAAAAAGCTCGACTCAAACGCTAAAAATCAATTTTAATTACCGAAAATTATGTCGAAACATAAAAAAACTTTCAGTGGGTATCAACCCGGTGAACCGGGTTTTGACCACAAAATAACAGTTTTGACCCAAAATGACCTGAAACTCATTTTTCATCCCGGTCGACATGGTTAGACCCGTATCGACCCGGTGAACTCGGTCTTGGCCGAAAATGACGGTTTTGACCCGAAACAGCCCGAAAACTCATTTTTTACCCTGGTCGACATGGTTGGACCCGTATTGACCCGGTGAACTCGGTTTTGATGGAAAGATGCGGTTGACTCGAGAAAAAAAATATTTTTTGAATTTTAAACTTTTTTTATTTTTTTGGATTTTTATAAATAATAATAAAAATAAAATAACATTCGAGAAAAACTTGGTGAATCCAAAATTGGGTTACAACAGTTAAATTGAAAGAGTAGAACCAAAATTAAAAATACACCAAACATGGATGTCGTGCTAGAAATTATATAAAAAATATACTTAGATATTCAAATTTTAAAAATAACATAAATTATACAATTTAGATCCCTTAAAATTTAAACAAAATCAATTTTGGTATAAAAAATTATTTGTATTATTTTTCAATCCTTTGTTAGAAAGAGAAGAGTCATTGAATTTTGATGATGAGAGAGAAAGTTATCATTCAAGTCATTTTAGCCACCGAAATATTTTTTTTTTCAATCAAGAACATTTTATAAATTTTTGAATTTATGAATTTGGACTAATAATAACATGAACGATATTTTTACTCAAGGTTCAACAAGCAATTGATATGAATAATATTTTTATTCTTTAAAAGTTTTGACTTATAATAACTTAGTTATCCTTAGTTTCCAACTACTGTCAATTTCATTCAAAGTCTTAAGTCTTCGTCTTGTTTCATTAAAATCCACACCACGATGTAATTTGCTAGATAACCAGTTCCAATATATATTCCACTACGATTGCCAGAGTAAATTGGCCATCTCTGAAGACGTATATCACCACCACAACCATCTTATCCCTCTTATAATGCTAACAAGAGAACGATTACGATGAACGTGGGAGATGGGTCGAAGACTTTGAACAGAATGGTTTAGATATTCCATTACTATCACAAATAACTTCTTTGGAATCAAACACGATTTGATTGAAAACAATGTTAATGTACGTATCTGTTTTGATTTTTCAGAGTGCAGAGAATGCGTGGCTGCAAATAATGGATAGTTATCAAGTCCCCTTCAGTTTCTCTCGTAAAGCGCCAAAAAAAAGAGAAGAAATTCATAGCTTATGAACTAAATAATTGGGTAAAGGAACTGATTAATTACTCAGATGAAAATGTACGTATCTGTTTACATTTCCACCCTCATAGTTTTCATGGAGAAAATGATTTCAGAATAATATGACGAATGAACTTCATAATAACGCCAAGATCTTACATTCATTGCCATAAATGAATGAAGAAACAGATTTCTTTTTTATCATTTTAATAATTCTTTAAGCAAGTGGTTGAGAAGTTTGTTTATACAATGATTTTCCTTCTTGACATGGTTTCCTTCGTAATCAATTAAAGGAAGGGGATAAACAACACATAAGAACCTTGCTAAACTCAAATCATTTAGCAATAAAATACATGACTGTCACAGCAGCAGAATATAAACTTGGAAAAACCGACTGACAAATTATAGCATCTCAAACTACTAAACATAACTTAAATGCAATGCTAATGGAGGAAATCTGCCATTTTCTTAATCTAGAAAACTCGAATGACATTTGAGACATTGTCTTGCTCAGTTGGGGCCGTATGAAAGCGGTGTTGGGTTTTTTTGTATAACAACTCTTTATTTTTTAATTTATTTTCTATCTAGCTATTACATGTTAGTACTCTATGTATACCATGCACTTTTATAATCAAAGGCTGAAAAACCATGGTATTATTTTTCTTAATGTTCATATATTATGATATAAATATACTACACTAATTTGTTATGTATGGATGATGAGATTCCAATATTCATTAAAGGGTCACATTGGCATGCATTTAGTAGGGGTTGAATCTACGAATTCACCAATTATGAGTTGGGTACTTTAACCATTCAACCATGGATGATTAATGGGGATATATCCTCGTACATGGTGAATAACCAAATTCACAAATATTCCACGTGATTGCCAAAGTTAATTGGCCAAATCTGAAGACGTCTATCACCACCACAACCATCTTATCCCTCTTATAATGACTAATAAGAGAACGATTACGATGAACGTGGGAGATGGGTCGAAGACTTTGAATAGAATGGTTTAGATATTGCATTACTATTGTTGTAACCCATTTTTGGGTCCCCACAAAAATAAATAAAATAAATAGCCAAAAGAGGCTAGAAAAATAATAGGAGGCAGAAGCGCTCGACAAATGGTCAGAAAAATCGGTCAAGGAGGTTAAAAATACAAAGATTGGATTTTTGACAGTATATTCTTGAAGGATGAGAGCCCTGTTGAGAAGGAAATTTAAATTTTGAGGAGAAAAGCCCAAGTTTGGATGTTTATGGACTTAATTGGATTTTTAATTGATTTTATAGAGGATTTGATTGCAAGGAAAATTGATTTTTAAGTCAATTTGGGCTTTAATTAGAAGAAATTTAAGTTCTGGGGCCAAAATATATTTTTTAGGATTTTATTGGGTCAAATCAGGGGCTTAATTGCATAAATATTGAAGTTTAATGGCCAATTAGGGACTTAATTGAGAAGATCCGAAACCAGGGATCAATTTGGAAAAGGTGCGTATATAGAGGGGCTGTTTGGGATTGATCCGGGGTCAAATTGAAAGAAATTGAAAACTGGAGGACTAATGTCGCCTGTTACTGTTCACTTTCTTCCTCAAAAAAGCTGCCTGAGGGGCTGCTTTCCAGGCGAATTTTCCGGCTCGTGTGGCCTCCAAATCCGACCAAACTTGCACCAAAATATCCACATGAAACCCCTTTATCCCGGAGAATGGTCCGGTCGGGTCGGAAAAGTTAGAAACGGCTCCGTTGAGTGGCTCAAAGTGGCCACCTCGGGCAGTTCACAGCCTTGAGCTGCCAAATTTGGCAGCCCGAGGTGCACACTTTGAGCCAACGGTTGAGATGCTTCCCAACTGAATCAAGGGCTGAAATTTTTCCCCAACGTAGACAAGATTGCCCTCTTCCACAGCCTATAAATAGAGTCGGATTTGATGATCTGGAGAGGAGAAATTCGGGTCCAAAGTCAGCCAAAAACCAGCATTTTCGCCCAATTTCTGCAGATTTTTCTTCTCTTCTTTCTTCCTCTGCAACAGGAACCGACGCCGTCTCCTCCAACTCCACGCTGCAACCACCGGCTGAACCACCTCATCACAGCAGCCACAACCCCTTCGGCCAAGTGAGCCCCTCTTCCTTTCCTCCTCCTTCCTCTTCCTCCTTTTTCTTCTTCTTCCTCCTTACCTACTGTTCACTGCATGAACAGTAGGCGTGAAATATAATTCACGTCCTACTGTTCACGCAGGACGTGATTATATATATATATATATGTGTGTGTGTGTGTGTGTATTATAATATTATAAAAATAAAAATAAAAAAAATTCCAAAATCATTTTAAAAAATGTTTATTAAAAAAAAAAATGTTTTGTTTTCATGCATACGGCCAATACTCTAACATGTTTTGAATGTTCTTTTTATATAAAAAAAAATATTGGAAGTTTTGAAAATGTGTTTTCGCATAGATTTCTTAAACACAAATTATTTTCTTGCATTTCTGGATTTTACAACATGTTTGTAAAACTCCAAAGGGTATTGGCCAATATTCCAAAAACTATAAAAATCTTATTTTGGGGGGGAATTCATCTATTATTCACCGCTAATGTTTGGATAAAGAAATCCTTAAAGGATGAATATCCAAAATATTATTGGGAGTAATAAATCCGCACACATCCTTGAAAGAAGCCTTGATTATAATCGAGGACATTTCAAAACTTCAAATTTTTTACTCCACGGTTTACGAGCCATGAAAGTATGAAATACTAAGGCAAAAGGAGGCTTTTAAAAGCGCTTTGAATTTCCTTAGATTTCTAAATTTTTTGTCCCTCCTTCTTGCGATTTACGAGTCGCAAACTTTTGAAATACTAAGGGAAAAATGAGCTTTCGAAGCACATGGAATCTCCTTGGATTTCTATCCAAATAATTTTTATTTGAATAAAACCTAGGAAAATTGATGGGATTAGAAAACACCAACACCATAGCAATTATAGAGCAAACCAAACACCAAGCAGCTTACCTTAGGTAGGGCGTACTAGGGGTGCTAATACCTTCCCTTTACGCAACCAGTCCCTTGCCTTAGAATCTCTGAAAGACCAGTTAGGGTTCCTAGTGACCAAAATACTAGGTGGCGACTCCAAAGAACCAAATCAGCAAAACAAAAAAAACAAAACGAAAGTCGCCAGCCGATGCCGCATTTGGTTTTTTTAGGGTGCGACAGAATGGCGACTCCACTGGGGACCCTTGGACTAAGCTTGGTAATTGTTTTTTTTTATGCTATGAGTTATTGTTTTTCTTGTTTTACTTTGAATGATACTTTGTTTAAAAGTTTTAGCATGTATCTTTACATTCTATCATACATGGCATAGTCATGCATCACTTTATTATTATTATTATGTTTTGAGGGCACACACATGTAACTTTAAGATTAAGTGGGGGACTAGCAGCTTGCCTTATGACTTGAGTCAAGGTTTAAGTTTGTGTAAACCCCAACTCTTTGCTGAGTGTTTAGACTGATTGTGATTGGTACACGTGCCATCCCACTATCTGCTGGACCTCCATATCGCCTTTACGAGGGTGATCACTGGAACAGCAAGAGACCCTCTTTAGAGACCAAGTAGTAAACCTACCCAATGTCTCACATAAAGGAACCAGAACCTATCCTTAGGATGTATGCTCCATAATATCTTTTTGCATCCAAACAAGCCTAAGCTCAAAGCATCTTGAATCTAAGACCTTCATTCAAAAGCTAGCCAAGGGAGAGATGTTCTAGAATTGGGAGACCCAAGAAGCTCCATTGGTGTTCAAAATTTAATCAACAATGCTTGTTTGATCATGATATTGTGTTGCTTTCCTTTTTCAACTTTTTAAATCGACGTTCCAAATGCCTTTTCAAAAGTTCATCTTGGTGTTTTTATACATCATTTTTCTTTTCAAAATGAATCTTCCATAACTACACCTGCACTTTACACTGAGAATGAATGGCCTGACTTTAATAACATTAGGGGATTCACAAAAACGAACAACATGAACAAGCTTGGAAACCCGCTACAAGGTCATGTCGTTTGGGTTAAAGAACGTTGGGGGCACCTACCAAAGGGCTATGTTGACTCTATTTCACGACATGATGCATAAAGAGATTAAAGTATACGTGGATGACATGACCTAGAGAGGGAGAGAATCATGTCCAAATATTGAAGGAATTAGTTGAAAGACTAAGAAAGTACAAGTTGAGGTTTAACCATGCAAGGTGTTCATTCGGGGTGAAATCTAGGAAGTTGTTGGAATTTATGATGAGTGACAAAGGGATAGAAGTGGACCCTGATTAAGTAAAGGTTATTCAACCTATGCCAAGACTAAGAAGGATGTAAGGAGGTTCTTGGGAAGGTTGAATTACATTGCTCAATTTATATCCCAATTAACCACGACTTATGACCTCATCTTCAATTGTTAAGGAAGAAGAATCTTGGAATTTGGAATAAGAATGTGAAGAAGCTTTCATGAAAATCAAGCAATACCTACTGAATCCACCCCTATCTATCGAGTTGAATTGAAAAATGGCAAGTTCTACTAGCTGAGTACAACATAGTATATATGACAAGGAAAGCCATGAATGTCATCGCCGATCACCTAGCCGACCATGTTGTGAAAGTTTATGGGCTGTTAAAATTTAATTTTTCGGATAAAGATATGCTTTCAGTCGAGGAAGGGAAATCAGATTGTTTGGATTATGTACTTTGAGGGTGTTGTGGTAATAGAGGGGCAGTGCTAATCTTTCCTAATAAGAAACAGTATCCGGTTTTAGTTAAGTCGTAATTTGGGTACACTAACAACACAACTGAGTTTGAAGCTTGCATTCTCGATTTTAGAGGTTGCATTAGAGCTAAACATCAGAAAGATAGATGTGTATTGGAGACTCGATTTTGATTATTTATCAAGTGAAAGGAAAAGGGCAAACCAAGGACAAGAAGTTGAGACCTTGCCAAGAATACTTGTCTAAATGGGCTAGAGAATTTGAGGAAATAAAGTTCACCCATCTAGGAAGGGAAGGAAACCATTTTGATGTTTTGGTCACGCCAGCTTCTATGGCTAGAATAGACTTTGGGCACAAGGTACAACCAATACACATTGATATAAGAAATAACTTAGCTCATTATTGCTCAGTTTGAAAGAGAAATAGATGGAAACCCTTGGCACTATGATATCAAGAATTTCATCCAAAACCAGACATATCCCATGGGGGCATCCAAAAATCAATAAGAAGACGTTGAGGAGGTTGGCAATGGATTTCTATCTTGATGGGGAAACTTTGTATAAGAAATCATCTGACGAAACTTTGTTGATTTTTGATAAGTGAAAAGAGGATAGCCGTAATCTGTCATCATCAACTTTATCAAAGAAGGATGGCCAAATCATACAATAAGAAGATTCGACCTTGAGGATTCCACGAAGGAGATCTTATATGGAAGAAAATG
The DNA here is from genome assembly GCA_964019445.1 of Populus tremula. Classification (NCBI taxonomy): domain Eukaryota; kingdom Viridiplantae; phylum Streptophyta; class Magnoliopsida; order Malpighiales; family Salicaceae; genus Populus; species Populus tremula. The sequence goes on from CAXHTJ010001240.1 coordinate 42,369, forward strand.
TTGTCTTTTACCAAGAGAAGATCAGAGTAAATGGACGACAAACAACGAGGGCTCTTTAGTGGTAAAGAAAGCGTTTTTGGGAGAAGCTTTAATCTAGAATGGATGGAGAAGATCTATTTAGGCCCGTGAATTCTGACTCTGTAAGGAAAAATTACGCTTGATGTATTTCGTAATTTCCCAATCAACAAAATTAAAGTCCGACCATGAATTCTCTTTGTAAAGAGCCTCTTTTATATATATATATATATAAAAAAAAATATGATCTCATATGATCACATGACTCCATCAATTGGAGAGCACCAGATCAAATCTTCTTGACATATAGTTGCACTCCACACTGGGGGGCAATAAAATATTATTTCCTGAAAGGTTTTACATGTTTTCAAAACGGGATGAGGGCCCGTAGATTTGAAAAAGATAAAGCATTTAACAAAAGCATGATAAAGAGGCAAGGACAAGTCGTAAATTTGGAAAAAAAAAAAAAGGGGCTACTTGTAAAAAAGTCGAAGACTTCTTCCCCAAGATATGATAGGAGGCAACACGAGAGATGAATCCAACATACGACTTCAAAAGCAAGCTCATGTTGAGAGGGAGTCTCATGAACAAGAAGAAGAGGATGGGGCCTATGTTTCAAAACCAGGTACGAATGCATGCATTGCATCTAATCATAAATCATTGCATATATGTTTTTTGGATCGTTACAGGAGGAGATCTTAGCGCATTCCAACAAGATTGTGGACGAAGAAAGAATCATTGAGTTGAGTCTAGAACAACAAGAAGAGAAGATAATATTTTTCAAATCCTGCCAGCAGGAAGAACGACATCGATAACAATCGGTAAAAGGGAATCGTCAGATGGGATTCCAGGTTGTTTGGTTAAAAGAGATCGCCAGAAGGGATCTCGTATTTCGATGAAGGTCGCCAGAAGGGACTTCATATTTCAGCTTTGAATAAAAGGAATCGCCAGATAGGATTCCAAGTTGTTTGAGAACGCCAGAAGGGATCTCGTGTTTCACTATTTGGGGGTCGCCAGATGGGACCTCGTATTTCATGTTGGTAAAAAGGAATCGTCAGATGGGATTCCAAGTTGTTTGAGATCGCCAGAAGGGATCTCGTATTTTGATATTCATCAATGGAGGTCGCCAGAAGGGACCTTAAATTTCAGCTTTTGTTAAAAGGAATCGCCAGATGGGATTCCAAGTTGATGGAGATCGCCAGAAGGGATCTTGCATTTCACTATTTGGAGGTCGCCAGAAGGGACCTCATATTTCATGTTTGAATAAAAGGAATTGCCAGATGGGATTCCAAGTTGATGGAGATCGCCAGAAGGGATCTCGTATTTTGGTATTTGGAGGTCGCCTGATGGGACCTTATATCTCATGTTTGTTAAGAGGAATCACCAGATGGGATTCCAAGTTGTTTGAGATCGCCAGAAGGGATCTCGTATTTCGATGAAGGTCACTAGAAGGGACCTCATATTTCATCTTTGAATAAAAGGAATCGCCAGATGGGATTCCAAGTTATTTGAGATCGCTAGAAGGGATCTCGTACTTGGACATTCATCAAGGAAGGTCGCTAGAAGGGACCTCATATTGAAACCATTTCTTAGAAAAGCATGGAGCTTACTAAGAATTCTTCCCCTTGGGTAGGTCACCCATACAATGAGACCATTATTTTTCTTGGGTAGGTCACCCATACAATGAGACCATTATCTTGGGTAGGTCACCCATACAATGAGACCATTATTTTTTTTGGGTAGGTCACCCATACAATGAGAATGGTCCGACCAAACTTGCACCAAAATATTCACATGAAACCCCTTTATCCCGGAGAATGGTCCGGTCGGGTCGGAAAAGTTAGAAACGGCTCCGTTGAGTGGCTCAAAGTGGCCACCTCGGGCAGTTCACAGCCTTGAGCTGCCAAATTTGGCAGCCCGAGGTGCACACTTTGAGCCAACGGTTGAGATGCTTCCCAACTGAATCAAGGGCTGCAATTTTTCCCCAACGTAGACAAGATTCCCCAACGGTCCAAATTCAGCCAAAAACCAGTATTTTCGCCCAATTTCTGCAGATTTTTCTTCTCTTCTTTCTTCCTCTGCAACAGGAACCCTACGCCGTCTTCCTCCAACTCCACAGCTGCAACCACCGGCTGAACCACCTCATCACAGCAGCCACAACCCCTTCAGCCAAGTGAGCCCCTCTTCCTTTCCTCCTCCTTCCTCTTCCTTTCCTCCTTTTCTTCTTCTTCTTCCTCCTTACCTACTGTTCACTGCATGAACAGTAGGCGTGAAATATAATTCACGTCCTACTGTTCACGCAGGACGTGAATTATATATATATATATATATATATATATTATATATGTGGGTGTGTGTGTGTATTATAATTGTATAAAAATAAAAATAAAAAAAATTCCAAAATCATTTTAAAAATGTTTATTAAAAAAAAAAGTTTTGTTTTCATGCATACGGCCAATACTCTAACATGTTTTGAATGTTCTTTTTATATAAAAAAAAAATATTGGAAGTTTTGAAAAATGTGTTTTCGCATAGATTTCTTAAACACAAATTATTTTCTTGCATTTCTAGATTTTACAACATGTTTGTAAAACTCCAAAGGGTATTGGCCAATATTCCAAAAAATACAAAAATCTTATTTTGGGGAGGGGGAATTCATCTATTATTCACCGCTAATGTTTGGATAAAGAAATCCTTAAAGGATGAATATCCAAAATATTATTGGGAGTAATAAATCCACACACATCCTTGAAAGAAGCCTTGGTTATAATCGAGGACATTTCAAAACTTCAAATTTTTTACTCCACGGTTTACGAGCCGTGAAAGTATGAAATACTAAAGCAAAAGGAGGTTTTTAAAAGCGCTTTGAATTTCCTTAGATTTCTAAATTTTTTGTCCCTCCTTGCGATTTACGAGTCGCAAACTTTTGAAATACTAAGGGAAAAATGAGCTTTCGAAGCACATGGAATCTCCTTGGATTTCTATCCAAATAATTTTTATTTGAATAAAACCTAGGAAAATTGATGGGATTAGAAAACACCAACACCATAGCAATTATAGAGCAAACCAAACACCAAGCAGTTTACCTTAGGTAGGGCGTACTAGGGATGCTAATACCTTCCCTTTACGCAACCAGTCCCTTTCCTTAGAATCTCTGAAAGACCAGTTAGGGTTCTTAGTGACCAAAATACTAGGTGGCGACTCCAAAGAACCAAATCAGCAAAACAAAAAAAAACAAAACGAAAGTCGCCAACCGATGCCGCATTTGGTTTTTTTAGGGTGCGACAACTATCACAAATAACTTCTTTGGAAGAAAAAACGATTTGATTGAATACAATGTTAATGTACGTATCTCTTTAGATTTTTCAGAGTGCAGAGAATGCGTGGCTGCAAATAATGGATGGTTATCAAGTCCCCTTCAGTTTCATTCGTAATAAGCACAAAAAAAAAAAGAAATTCATATATTTTTCTTAATGTTCATATATTATGATATGAATATACCACACTAATTTGCTATGTATGGATGATGAGATTCCAATATTCATTAAGGGGTCACATTGGCATGCATCTAGTAGGGATTGAATCTACGAATTCACCAATTATGAATTGGGTGTTTTAACCATTCAACCATGGATGATTAGTGGGGATATATCCTCATACATTGTGAATAATCAAATTTGCAAATATTCCACGCGATTGCCAAAGTTAATTGGCCAAATCTGAAGACGTCTATCACCACCACAACCATCTTATCCCTCTTATAATGACTAATAAGAGAACGATTGCGATAAACGTGGGAGATAGGTCGAAGACTTTGAACAGAATGGTTTAGTTATTGCATTACTATCACAAATAACTTATTTGGAAGAAAAAACGATTTGATTGAATACAATGTTCATGTACGTATCTCTTTAGATTTTTCAAAGTGCAGAGAATGTGTGGCTGCAAATAATGGATGGTTATCAAGTCCCCTTCAGTTTCTTTCATAATAAGCGCCAATAAAAAAAAAGAAATTCATATATTTTTCTTAATGTTCATATATTATGATATGAATATACCACACTAATTTGTTATGTATGGATGATGAGATTCCAATATTCATTAAGGGGTCACATTGGCATGCATCTAGTAGGGATTGAATCTACGAATTCATCAATTATGAGTTGGGTGCTTCAATCTTTCAACCATGAATGATTAGTGGGGATATATCCTCGTACATGATGAATAACCAAATTCACAAATATTCCACTGCGATTGCCAAAGTTAATTGGCCAAATCTGAAGACGTCTATCACCACCACAACCATCTTATCCCTCTTATAATGACTAATAAGAGAACGATTACGATGAACGTGGGAGATGGGTCGAAGACTTTGAACAAAATGGTTTAGATATTGCATTACTATCACAAATAACTTCTTTGGAAGAAAAAACGATTTGATTGAATACAATGTTCATGTACGTATCTCTTTAGATTTTTCAAAGTGCAGAGAATATGTGGCTGCAAATAATGGATGGTTATCAAGTCCCCTTCAGTTTATTTCGTAATAAGCGCCAATAAAAAAAAGAAATTCATATTTTTTTTTTAATGTTCATATATTATGATATGAATATACCACACCAATTTGTTATGTATAGATGATGAGATTCCAATATTTATTAAAGGGTCACATTGGCATGCATCTAGTAGGGATTGAACCTACGAATTCGCCAATTATAAGTTGGGTGCTTTAACTATTCAATCATGGATGATTAGTAGGGATATATGCTCTTACACGGTGAATAACCAAATTCGCAAATATTCCACTGCGATTGCCAAAGTTAATTGGCCAAATCTGAAGACATCTATCACCACCACAACCATCTTATCCCTCTTATAATGACTAATAAGAGAACGATTACGATGAACGTGGGAGAAGGGTCGAAGACTTTGAACAGAATGGTTTAGATATTGCATTACTATCACAAATAACTTCTTTGGAAGCAAACACGATTTGATTGAATACAATGTTAATGCACGTATCTGTTTAGATTTTTCAGAGTGCAGAGAATGCGTGGCTGCAAATAATGGATAGTTATCAATTCGCCTTCAGTTTCTTTCGTAAAGCGCCAAAAAAAGAAGAAATTCATAGTTATGAACTAAATAATTGGGTAAAGGAACTGATTAATTACGCAGATAATAAGAGCCTTGCTCAACTCAAATCATTTAGCAATAAAATACATGACTGTCACAGCAGCACAATATAAACTTGGAAAAACCACCTGCTTTAGATGAACGTGGGAGATGGATCGAAGACTTTGATGCATTACTTTCACAATTAACTTCTTTGGAAGCAAACACGATTTGATTGAAAACAATGTTAATGTATCTGTTTAGATTTTTCAGAGTGCAGAGAATGCGTGGCTGCAAATAATGGATAGTTATCAAGTCCCCTTCAGTTTCTTTCGTAAAGCGCCAAAAAAGAAGAAGAAATTCATAGCTTATGAACTAAATAATTGGGTCAAGGAACTGATTAATTACTCAGATACTAAACAATTTGACCTGTTTACTTTTCCACCCTCATAGTTTTCATAGAGAAAATGATTTAAGAATAATATGACGAATGAACTTCATAATAACGCCAAGATTTTACATTCATTACCATAAATGAATGAAGAAACAGATTTCTTTCTATCATTTTAATAATTCTTTAAGCAAGTGGTTGAGAAGTTTGTTTATAAAATGATTTTCCTTCTTCACATGGTTTCCTTCGTGTTCTCGTCTTTTCTTTGGCTGAATAATCAATTAAAGGAAGGGGATAAACAACACATAAGAGCCTTGCTCAATTCAAATCATTTAGCAAAAAAATACATGACTGTCACAGCAGCAGAATATAAACTTGGAAAAACCGGCTGACAAATCTCAAACTACTGATATATATAAAGAATTTACTGACAGAACAGTACTACTTAAACATCTGAATACCAATGGTTGCCCACTGCATCAACATGCTTCCATACACTACCAGTCTTCACCACCATCATGTTCTCGCGGAGGTTAATGACCTACAAAAACTCGGACTCTCGGAGTATTTTCCACATGCCTAAATTTCAGTTAATCCACTAACTATTCTGCCCATAAGTTCTTTTGTTTGTTTGTTTGTTTTTTTTCATTTTCATAATCCAGAAAACTCGAAAGACATTTGAGACATAATTATCTTGCTCAGTTGACTTAAAAGTAATGCTAATGGAAGAAATCTGCCAAACATCTGAATACCAATGGTTGCCCACTGCATCAACTTGCTTAGTTGGGGCCGTATGAGAGCTGTGTTGGGTTTTATTTGTAGTACTTGAGTTAGATTTCATTTGCGTGCGTTTTGGGTGATAGGTTTGTTAGTAGGATTTCTTGGAAACATGGGTTCAGGTTCATGACTGAATTTGTAATGTAATTAAATGAATCCAAAAGTTAGAAGCAGATCACGTTTGAAGTTGTTAATGTAATTCAACTTCCATTTGAACGTTGCCGATCCGTTGTAAATCCACCAGACTGATCTTGTTTCACTTCCTAAAACATTTGTTCCATCAAAGCCATCAAAGTAGAAATCAATGCAATTGTTACTACTTACAAAGCTCATGTTTCGCTTTGACAAAAATTGACTCTCCAACCATAACTAAGAGATCTATGCACAGTATCCTAGATTTAATGGCACACATCATTTAGTCAAAACAATTAATTCAGAATATTAACAAAAACTTAAATAAGAAAAAGTTTTAAATTTTTTATTAAATTATTATTATTACTACTATCCTCATCGATATTTTTATTTTTCATAACTTTTTCTTTTTAAATGTGTAAAAGGTTTTAGTTTTGCTAATGCATGGGTTTTGTTTTCTTAATGAGTAAAAAGTTTTATTTTATTATTATTTTTTATATTCAATTATCATAGGAAACAAAAGGTTTTATTTTTTAAATAAGTTATATTTTTTATCCACAAATAAAAAAAAAAGTAACACTCTAATTGGTCGAGTTTCACAACCAAAATCTTCAAAGCCTCTTCCTTAAAAACCCGTTCATGATAGAAATAGGAAATGTAATAATTAATAATGAGCAGCTTCAATATTTAAAAGAATGGATAGCTCTCGTAATAATGAATATTTTTACTTATTTTCAATTTAGTTTCAGTTCTGATGGAAATTAAGTGATTAATGGGCAGAGGAAGAGTTCTTCGAAAGAAAGAAGTAATGCTGGTGCTGTGCTGGGAGAAACCATTCTCTCCAAAGAATGGTAATGAAAAGATCAGTGTACGAGAAATCTTCACGTCAACCATGCTTTTGATAGAAATATTATTATTACTTTTGATAAATCTCATATTTAATATTTTGTTTTTCATTAAATATCTATTTTTCTTCAAAATAGACTCAGAGAACAACTATTCCTGCTGACTTCTTGAATATCATAAAATCTTACTCTACTTGTTGTAACCCATTTTCGAGTCCCCACAAAAATAAATAAAATAAATAATAAGAATAATAAAATAAATAGCCAAAAAGATCAGAAAAAAATAATAGCAGGCAGAAGCGCTCAGAAGATGGTCGGAAAAATTGGTCAAGGAAGTTTAAAATACAAAGATCGAATTTTTGGCAGTATATTCTTGTATGATGAGACCCCCATTGGAAAAGAAAATTTGAATTTTTAGGAGAAAAGTCCAAATTTGGATGTTTATGGACTTAATTGGATTTTTAATTGAATTTATAGAGGATTTGATTGCAAGAAAAATTGATTTTTAAGTCAATTTGGGCTTTAATTAGAAGAAATTAAAGTTCTGGAGCCAAATTATAATTTTTAGGAATTTATTAGGTCAAATCAGGGGCTTAATTGCATAAATATTGAAGTTTAATGGCCAATTAGGGACTTAATTGAGAAAATCCGAAACTAGGGACCTATTTGGAAAAGGCGCGTAAATAAGAGGGCTGTATTGGATTGATTCAGGGGCTTAATTGAAGAAATTGAAAGTTATTGATCAATTGAGGGCTCAATTGCATAAATCAGAGGCCAAGGATCGGAGTGAAAAACGCGACCAACTATAGGGGCTGGGACCGAAATTGGCAGGGACGCAATTGAATTTATTCTTAAAATCAAGATTAGATTTGAGGACTTAATAGAACAAAGGATAAATTAAGGACCGATTTGAAAAATTATTCTGGCGCCAATTTTAAAGGAAACGACGCGTTTTCTTCAAAACGACGCCATTGCATACATTATAAAATTAAAACAAAAAAAAGACCGGAACAGTTTCGTTTTGAACGACACTGTTCCTCTTTCTTCTTCCGCCCGAACATGCAACAGGAAGAGAGAAAAATGGTTTTCTTCTTTAAGCCAGCCTCTCTTTTGACCGCGCGCCCACCGACCAACCCGAAGCCCACGCCGTTGGACCATCGACCGAAAACACCGGCCGACCACCCGCCGCGCGCCTTGCCGAAATCAAGGGATCCGCACCTTGACAGACGCCCCCAATGGCCGACCAGCCGCCGCGTGATTTGCTCCCAAGGCGCACTAGCAAAAGGACCAGCTCCTTTTTCCCCCTATAAATAGAGAGCAAAACGAAAAGAAAGGGGAGGAGAACCCAAAGGGAAGAGAGAGCGAGGACCGAAGGAACGAAAGAGAGGGAATAAACTGGAAACGGAGGGAAAACCGAACCTGAGAGGGCCACCGAAAACCCAACACTAAGAAGAAGGAAAGCTAGAAACTGCGAGGGAACATAGAAAACGAAAGCAAAGCAACGACCGAGAAAAACATCGTCGAACCGGTGGAAACAGCCACAGCACCGCTTGGAACCACCAGCCTCCACCGCAGCACCGCCATCGAAGCCGACAGACCAGCAACGCACCGCCTCATCCGCGACACGTGCAGTCTTCTTCCCCCTTGCATTTCATCACGGTATACATTTTTCCTCCTGCATGCAGAATCGCTCTGCATGCAGGAGGCGGGGGAGGGGAAAATAATTCCACCCCAGTTCGTTTTCTTGCGCTGGGCCAGGTTTCTGGCCCAGCTTTGGTGCATTGCTGTCTGGGCCAGCCTTGCATGTCTGGGCCAGTTCTGGCCTAGATTTTTGTTGGGCCGAGATCGGCCCAGCCTCGCTTTAGGGCTGAGTTCGGCCCAGTTAGTTTGGCCGGCCCGGCCTAAATAATATATTATATTATATATTATAAATTATAATATATTATATGATATATGATATATGTGTGTGTATATATTATAAAATAAAAAACAATATTCTGAAAAATCTTTGAAAAATATTGTTGATTTTCCTGCATATTTTTGTCAAAATGGCTTAATATTGGTTTGTATTTTTATACCGTAAAGATACAAATCCAGTATTAAAATACCCGGTTTTCGTCAAAACATCAAAGATTTTGAAAATAAAAAAAATGTTTTTGCTTCCAAAAAATATTCTGAAAAATCCTAAAAAATATTGTTGATTTTCCTGAATATTTTTATTAAAGTGGATTAATATTGGGTTGTATTTTTTTACCGTAAGGATACAAAACCAGTGTTAAAAATACTCGATTTTCGTCAAAACAAAAAAAATACATAAAAAAAAATGTTTTTGTTTTAATGCATACGGCCTAGTCTCTCCAAAATAAAGAAAAATCATCGCATCATATTTTCATACAACAAAAGGAATTTCGAAAACAATATATGTATTAACATGCATTTTGGCTTTAATAACCAGTTTATTCAAGCCATGAGAACTAGGCCAATATTTCAAAAATAAACTAAAAATTATTTTGTTTTTTTTTGTAACATTTGGAATTACGAATTTATATGTAAAACGTATTCCTAATATTAAAAATAAAGTTTTTATATAGAGGTTAGAACGGTTAGGATTTTACCCGATAAGATAAAGACCTCTTTAGCGAGGAGGATTTTTCTTGAACCATGGACAGACCAACAACTAGAAGTACAATAACACCTTAGTTTTTATCAGACAATCAAATGATGCAGCTTACCTTAGGTAAGGTGTATTTGGGGTGCTAATACCGTCCCTTTACGCAACCAGTCCCGGTACCCGATCTCTAAGACAAGTTAGGGTTCCTAGTGACCAAAATGCTAGGTGGCGACTCCCATTCTATTTTCTACCAATAAATGACAAGAATTTCTTGTCTCCCTAATATCTGCCACATAGAAATATATTTATATTTTTAGTTTTTTTTTAAATGGAAACTTTATTTTCGCCGCGACGCCACACACGTGCGACACTACTAATAATGCTTTTTCTTTTCCTAAAACTCTGACATGAGAGCTAGCTGCTGGGTTTTAGAAGATTTAAACCCTTGATCATGTACTCATGGTATTCTATAAAGCAAATTTGTTCCAAGAAACATATTATTAAACTGTCATTCAATATCAATCTTATTTTAGAGTGTTTGAGGGCTTCTGATGATAAAGTTTGTAAACTTATATATATAAAAAATATAATAAATAGACTAAAAAAATTAAATTCTTAGAACTGAGTTGTTCAATGTGTATTTATAGTTTTTTAACCTTATCTTTTTCTTAGATGAAAAAGTTAAAAAGTAATTTTACTATGATAATATTTATTAGAGGAAAAGATCTCTTACATAAGCATTAATGAACATTAATGAGAGAGAATACCTCTTATACAAGCATTACTACATATTAATAAAAGATGATATCTTTTAGATAAGTATTAATGAGTATTAATATATATAAAAAAAATTGTACAAGCATTAATAGATATTATTAAGAGATGATATCTTTTATACAAGTATTAATGAGAAAAAAAAACTTAAAACATGTTTTTGGATACAAAAAAAAGGTCAAGACCTAACAAGACATACCCTTAAAGATGGGCTTGGGTGGTGCATCTGAGGCCCCACCTGAGCCCAACCCAAGGTGCTAGGTGGATACCTAACACCTAGGCTCAGGTTGGAGCCTAAGCCCATTAAGGAAGGTTTTGGGCGGACGCCCAACACCTAGGATCGGGTTGCCTCCTAAGACAACTAGATGATGCTTGATAGATACTAGTACTCGAGCATTAGCTTGAGCTTATCTCGATACCTAGGCTCAGGTGAATTTAAATGAAATTGGTTGTCGTGCATAAAGTCTTTGCAAATGAGACTATTCATGTACACTGCTATATAAAAGTAAACAAGCAATGTATATGAATAGTCTCATCTACAAAAACTTTATGCTCAACAGCCAATTTCATTTAGATTCTGAGTCAGTGTCTTGTTTTATTAAATTCTAGAGCACTAAGAAGTTTGTTGGACAACTAGTTCCAATATTCCATTGTGATTGTCAAAGTTAATTGGCCAATATCACAAACTTCTGATATGGTCTCTAAGAAATAATAAGTTGTAATTTTATAAAGAAATATATTTTGAATAGTAAATATTGAATATTTGATAATATTATAAAAAATGGTAATGAAAAGATAGAGATCTTTGGATAGAAATATTATTTTTACTTTTGATAAATCTCATATTTATTTTATTTTCTTTCATTAATTATATATATATATATATATTTCTTTAAAATAGACTTAGAGAATAACTATTCCTACCTACTTCTTGAATATCATAAAATCTTACTCTACTAATAATGGTTTTTCTTTTCCTAAAAGGCTAAAACCCTTGATCATGTACTACTTTGTTCTATAAAGCAAATTTGTTCCAAGAAACATATTATCAAACTGTCATTCAATATCAATCTTTCTAACCAATTTAATTAACTAAGAAAAACAAAAACAAAAACAATTTCCCTAGCTAGTAACAAAAAGAAAAACAAAAAATCAGAGAAAATCTAGCTATGTTTTTTGTACTTCCAAAAATGCCCTATAAATCATTAGTCTGCTTTTGGGCCATTGACAGATTTTTAGTCCATTTCATGAGCCAAGATTGAGGCTTAGTCCATCATCAATCAGAAGTTGTGATTACCTCGAAAATCAAATAATTAATAAAAACCGGAAGTCTCGTTAATCTTTTCAGGCCCAAAAGCAAATAAATAAAAAAGCTCAGAAAAGAAACCTTGGGTCTTGTCGAACATTGGCTTTCAGATTTTAGAATTCTCCCATTACCTATGATATAAAAGACCTAAAACTTAATCTTAAAATAAGGATTTCCGCCAAAAAAAAAAAAACGTTGGTGTAAAATCAGAGCACCAAATTGTTGTTCTACCAGTTATTAAACATATGCATAGCATAATTATAGACTTAAAATTGCTTTAACATGTTTCAAGTTATCAAACAAATGTAAAAGGTTTCATGGTTGAATTTTGAAATTGATTTTAGCTAGATAAGAGATTTGGTTCCCTTTATTGGACAATTTAACTATAATTATCTTTTTAATTATATAGCTTTATTATTTTGTTGCCTGTAGTAATCTTACATGGCTCACAATGACATGAGAAAAAAAAATGATAAACAAATTTACCATTCATAAGAGTATGGAGAATAGTTGTTGTTGACACACGCAACTAAAATAGTCAAGCTAGCGATAATAAATAATTTTGAGCAGTCAGGTATGGGTTTACCACAACTAGATAAGAATTTACCTAGATAGATTACATGGATGATCTAATATATATATATATATATATATATATATATATATATAAAACTAGTGGAATAAGACTAGGCTTAAGAAGTGGTCTGATTATACCAGACCAGAATAATGGATCATAAAAGTCCTAACTTTTAATTCGATCATTAAATCGCACTTAAATTTTTACAAGAGTTTTCGGAGGTTATTTTTCTGTAAGTAGTGTCGCACGTGTGCGGCGGCGCGGCGATCGTCCACCCTCAAAGGAAAATCGAAATATTTATTCCTTGCAAATAGGGAGAGACAAGGAAATTCTTGTCTCTACAAGTGAAAATATGGACTGGGAGTCGCCACCTAGTATTCTGGTTACTAGGAACCTTAACTGGTCTTTAGAGATTGGGTACGGAGACTGGTTGCGTAAAGGGAAGGTATTAGCACCCCAACTACGCCCTACCTAAGGTAGGCTGCATTGTTTTAATGTCTGATAAAATCTAAAATCGTGTTGTGATTTTTGAATTGTTGGTTCGTTTACGGTTTAAGAAAAGTCCTCCTCTGTAAGGAGATCATTATCTTATCGGGTAAAAAAAACTAACTATTTGAAGTCGTCAAAAGAAAATATCTTTTTAATATCAGGAATATATGATTTATGTATAAATTCATAATCTCTTATACTAAAATCAAACAAAATAAAATATTTTGTTGTTTTTGAGATTTTGGCCAATGTTCTCTTGACTTTAATAAACTGGTTATTAAAGCCAAAATACATGCTAAAATATTGTTTTTTGACATATGAAAAATACGATATGATTTTTTGATTTGAGACACTTGGCTGTATGCACAAAAACATTCTTTTATCTTTCTTCAATTTTTTTTAGTTTTGAAAGTTTTTGCCGAAAACCGGGTATTTTAATACCGGATTTATATTTTTACGATGTAAAAATACTGCCCGATATTAATCAAAATGACATAAAAACTACGCGGAAAAATTATAAAATGCTGAAACAATTATTTTTTATTTTTTTCTTTCTGAATGTGAACAGTGCCGTTGAAACAATTATACAGACCGATATTAAGCAAAATTGATTAAAAAAAAATGTGCTGGAAAATTGTAAAATTCAAAAAAAAAATTGAAATGGGCCGGACCCGGCCCATATCAGTGGGCTGGGCCAACCCGGCCCATTACCAAACGAGCTGGTTACTGTGCTAAGCACAGTAACCAGCCTCTTCAGCTGCAGAACGTGAATTAATTCACGTTCTGCATGCAAAAAAAGAGAAGGGCAAAAGGAGAAAGACGGGCGGCGAGAGATTACCTGCGGTGGCGTCGGCGGTGCTGCTGGCGGCGGAGGCATGGGGGCGGCGTGGCTCTTTTCTCTCTCTCTCTCTCTCCTCTGTTTTTTTTCTCTTTCTCTTCTTCTTCTTTCTTTTTTCTTCTTTCTTTTCCTTCCTCTTCTCTCTCTCTCTTTTCTCTCTCCTTCTCCCTTCTTTTTTTTCTCTTCCTCCCCTGTTTTTATAGGCAAAAACAGGGGGGACATGTGGTGGGCGGCCACTGTTGGCCGCCCCTCCACTATCCGTCAAGGATAAAAAGGAGGCAAGTGGGTGAATGTGGGCGTCTTATTGCGCAAAACAAGGAAAGAAAGTTAGGCGAAAAGGGAGAAAAAATCTTCTTCTTCCCCTGCCTCGCGCGTCCAGGGGAAGAAGAAAGACCTACAGTGCCGTCAAAACGGCACCGTTTTGGGCTTCTGTTTTTTTTTTTTTTTTTTTTTTGCAACAGTGAATGAAACGGCGCCGTTTTGGTCAAAACGCGCCGTTTCATTTAAAAGGAAAAAGGCGCCAAAAGCATCAGATTCAAAGGCCCTCATTTGCGCGTTTTACAATTTAGTCCTTGGTCTCGGATTTCTTCAATTAAGTCCCTAATTGGCCATTAAACTTCAATATTTATGCAATTAAGCCCCTGATTTGACCAATTAACTTCCAAAAATTATAATTTGACCCCAGAAAATTAATTTCTTCTAATTAAAGCCCAAATTAACTCCAAAATCAATTTTTTTGCAATTAAAATCTATAAATTCAATTAAACCTTCAATAAAATTTAATTGAGTCCATAAACTTCTAATTTTGCTTTTCTTCCACAAATTGAATTTTCTTTATCATCGGGGCTCTCATCAGTCAATGATATACTGTCAAAAATTAATTTTTATATTTTTGAACATCCTCAATCAATTTTTGAGCATTTTTAGGGCGCTCTGGCATTTTTTTCACTGTTATATTTTTTTAAAATATAATGTATTTTTTTGATTTTTTTGTATTTTATTATTTTTTATGTGGGGACCCAAAAATGGATTACAACAAGTAGCATGGAATCGCTACTCCGATCATCAGATCTTTAGATTTTGAAAATATAGCACTTGGCTCCTATTTTTGGCTATTTTTGTTAATTTTCTTGTCATTTTTTATTTCATGCTATTTTTAGATTTTATATTTCTTTCCTTTGTAATTTTATATTTTTATTTTTGTTTCCTAGTTGAGGTAGAGTTTTTTTTTAATTTAAGTGTAAACCTCCTAAGGAGGTAGATTTATTATTTGTTATTTTAGAAAAATAAAATTCATAATTTAGATTTATTTGCACATTAAAATTCTTGTTTTTTTTCTTTATTTGTTATTATCTTTAACTTCCGCATGCGTCAGCAACTCTCCATTCCTAGCTGTCACATATTATAGCAGCACGAATTATATTAAGATTTTTTTCATCTAAAATTCGTACTCTAGACTACTAGTGTACACAAATATTCAACATACTATATGTTACATTACTAATTACTTTAAAGACATCATCATGATATTTTTAGCACGTTACATGGACCATCCAAGAGAAATTCACTATTAACCTTACAAGTGAAAATTAAGGGGGAAAAAGAAAAAGAGAAGGAAGAGGAAATACGAGAATACGAGATAATACAACAAACTGGAAAACATCCTAATAATTAGAAATCAATTTCTACGCAGGCGAGTCTTCAAATTTTGACCTTTGTTCACAAAGTAATTCTTCACCAGCCATTCATACTTCCTTGTGTTCATAGCGCATCCAAGAATCACTCCAATTACCAACCCAGTTGCATAACCTATCACCACCACCTTCCAACCAAATTCAAGTGGATATCCCGAGCCCTCATCTTCTTCTGGTGCTGGCAGCGAGTCCTCGCCATTTCCACATTTTTTTGATAAAGGCTTTCCACACAATCCTGGATTCGCATCAAATGAAGTGTTGTCAAATGTCTCGAATTGGTTTCCTCTTGGTATTGGACCTGATAGAAGATTGTGAGACACATTAAAGACCGCGAGGAAGGTGAGCTGTGCAAGTTGGACAGGAATCTCTCCCGAGAGTTTGTTCTGAGAAAGGTCCAAAGCTTCAAGCCCTTTCAAGTTGGACAAGGATGGAGGGATGCGACCAGTGAGAAAGTTGTTGGAGAGATTGAGCAAATACAGTTCCTTGAGATCTCCAAGGGCATCTGGAATTCCTCCTTCAAAACGATTGCTTGAGAGATCAATAGCTGTGAGAAATTCTTGGATCTTCTCATATTTTGTCATCACACCTTTATTGGTCATTGTCATTGAGTAGTCAAAATGATATGTCATTACATACCTGGTAATTGAAACTTGAGCTACTTGCATGTACAACGGGTGTTCTTTATAGATAGTTTTCATGGCAGTCCAATTTCGAAAGTATTCAAGTGGCAACTTACCCAAAAAACAATTACCGGATAGATCAACAATCTGCAACCTCTGGAATTCAAAGTCAGCTTTAGGTTTCCCAATCACGCCATGGAGCCTATTGGATCTCAAAATCAGAACCCTCAACTTTGGCAAAATACCCAACCATGAAGGGAAGACATCATTTATCTTGTTTTGTTCAATATTGAGAATCTCTAGCTTGGTACAATTGGCTAATGATTTTGGTATCTTCCCTTCCAATTGGTTTTGACTGAAATCGATTGCCCTCAATGCGCAGTCACTTGAGAAAGCTTCAGGAATGTCACCGCTGAAGCTGTTGTTGCGTAGATCGAGTACTGAAGCAGAGTTACTTATGTTTCCTAAACATTGCGGAAGCTTGCCACTCAAATTGTTGTTAGACAATTGGAGGATAACAAGAGATGTCAGATTGCAGATTGCTGGTGGAATTTCTCCATTTAAACGGTTGTCTGAGACTTCATAAATAATGGTGGAATGTGGTGGGATTGGAAGGGCTCCATCAAGCTTGTTGAAAGAAAGTCTCAGATATCGTAGATTATTCCATGGAAGAATATCAACGGATTGCTCAAAACCTGTTAGAAGGTTGCCACACAGATCTAAATTCCAAAGTGTTTCGGTGCCCAAGTTCATAAACCATTTTGGTATGTGCCCCTCAATTTTGTTTCACGAGTTCTACAAACTCCAAGTGATTTTGACCATGTAAGAAACTTGGAAACTCGCCTGATAAATTGCATCCACCAAACTTAAAATTTGAATTTTTTGCAGAGCAGCACTATCATTGTGGTTACCAATCACAGACAAATTATTGTCAGATAATTGGAAGGAAACAAGGCTTCTTGACTTAAGAAGGCCAAATTCTACAGTACCATTGAATAAATTTTCTTCTAGGTTAAGGGTTTCAAGATTGGGAAGCCTAAAAATAGACTCAGGAATCGGACCGTGCAGTTTGTTGACACCAAGGTCCAGTGAGATTAATTGGGTTTGGTTTCCTATCCAAGATGGAATTTGACCAGTTAATTCATTCGTATGAAGGTTTAACTGTGTGAGCTGAGTCAAGTTTCCAAGACAGGATGGAATCTCACCGTATGAATTGGTTTGAGCCAAGCCTACATAATTTAGTTTGGTTAGATTACCGAGCCAATGCAAGGTTCCAGATATGAAATTGTTGTAAGAAAGGGACAGGTAAGTAAGTTGAAAAAGGTTGACCAAAGAAGGAGGGATTTTCCCAGAGAAAAAGTTATGAGAAAGGTCTAGACAGTTCAGTTTTGTAAGATTACTAAGTGAAGATGGTATCACCCCAGAAAAGCCAGACATTGAGAGATCAAGGGAAACCAACTTGGAAAGCTCTAAGATCTCTGCTGGAATCTGACCAGAAAAACCAGACATTGAGAGATTTAGATAAAACAGCCTTGAGAGATTTCGAATCTCAGAAGGGATTTCAGAGTTGTTGAAGTCGTTGTCAGCAAGATTCAGCCTTCTGAGCTGAACAAGGTGGAAGAGGCTGCTATTGGAGTCGATGGAGCCATAAAGGCAGCTGCTACTGAGGTCAAGGCCGATCACATGACCAGAGTCTGCGTCACATTTAACACCATCCCATGAGCAGCAATCACCACTTTCTCCATCAACTTTCCATGATGCAACCTTAGGATAAGCAGAAGAATCAGAAGAAGCGGATTCATTAATGACAAGGCTTTCCTTGAGCTGCAACAAGGCACGACTCTCCTCATGATTGCATAGAGGCTGCATGGAAGGAGAAGAATAACAAACTCTAAGATGAAACAAAGACAGCAAAAAGAGCAAAAGCATCCGCATGGTTAAGAAACACACAGGTGATGCCATGTTTTTTTAGTAAAGAAACTCTTATCTTTTTTAATAAACAAATAAGAGAAATAAAGCAGTTTATATAGATAAAAAATATTCAGTCTGGTAGAAAAGTAAACAAAGTATTGTATTTTTCATTGATTTGATTGAAAACAATGGAGATTTTTCACTAATTATTTCTATTGGATCGAGCCATCAATCGATTATATATATTAAGTAGCTATTAATTTTTCCTCTATTTGATGGCATAACCGTTTGACTTTAACCAATTAACGAATAAAGGGATTTTTAAGGAAAAAGTAATTTAATAATGTTTCTAGTGATGTTAATAGATGCTATTAGAAGGATTCCTTTTCTTTCCATGTCCGCATTTGTTCTAAAGGTTATTATGGTAGCAAGAATGTCCTTATCCATGATAAACTGAAATTTTTATTGCTTTATAATTTTGATATAATCAACCTGTTTTGTTTTTAATTTTTTATGAATTAATTATTTTATTTTTATTATTAATTTTTATTAAAGTTATATGCATGAAACACAATCTACTAATTAGTTTTAATTTGATTGATTTTGTTCAAATATCAAATATTATAAATCATGGTTTATATCTCATTATAATGTTTTATTTTATAATACGTTAGGTGCTAATAAAACTAATTTAATGAAATTTAACCATCTTAATTCCCTAGCGATTGCACCAAAAATTCAAGTTCTCTTTAGATTTCCATCTTGATCAATTACAATTGTACATATATCGTTGTTATCATATCATATTATCATACCATTGTCACATTTGAGTTCTTTATAAGTTTTTTATCACTTCAGATAATTCTAGAGATGAATTTTAAATTACTTCCTTGATCACAACAATAATAACATTGTTGATATGAGCATACTGGCAATTACTAGTTTTTATGAATTGAATATACATTAATTCTCAAGCTTGCTATATATTTTGCTACATTCAAATGGGTTTATGAATTGAATATACAAGTAATGCACATGAATAGTCTCCGTCTCCAAAGACCATCTGGCAGTACTGTCGATTGTATTCAAAGTCTAAGTCTTCGTCTTGTTTCATTAATTTAAAGAGCAGGATGGACTTTGCTTGATAACAAGTTCCAATATTCCACTGCCATTGCCAAAGTTAAGTGGCCAACTCTGAAGACTTAGATGAACGTGTGAGATGGGTCGAAGACTTAGATGAACGTTATTTTTTTTTTCTTTTCATTTTAATGATTCTTTAAGAAACGGGGAAATAAACTTTTAGAATCTATGAAAAAAAAGTGTAATGTTTGTTCCACTTTGGTGTGGTTTGGTCTATTCAGAATGCCCGTGACAATATGATTTTTAACGAGAAAGAAATAGAAAAGGATGATATGTATTTTTTTTTTTATCGGATTGTTATTTGGATGAAATGTAATGATAATAATTTTTGTTATATTATTATCAGATTTACTTTATTTATCAAGTGATCTTCTTATGTGGACTAACAAGATAAATATAAGAAGTGATTTTTCCTGGCTATCTCCTCCTATAGTATGCTAACGTGGAATGTTGATGTATTTTTAAATGGCAAACCAAGGCCTTGAAGTCATATTAAAAAAATTATAACAAAAATCTATATTAAGAAATTAATAAAAATAAAAGTATTCTTCAATAAAAATAGAAGGGAAAAGCTATGAGTATATATATTTTTTCAATCAAAAAAGGGTTTTAGTTTTCATTTCAAATATTTGTATATCATGTTTGCTAAAACTAATAGATGTAACAGAGACAGTGATTAAGATAAACGTGGGAGATGGGTTGAGGACTCTAAAATGTTCTGCATGTGACCATCACACTCATGATATTATTGCTTCCATGGAAATTTAGATGAATGTTAATTGTTGGTTTCATTTTCTTGTTGATATATCGCTTTTAGTGGTTGTTTCACAATTAATTTGAATGGACTCCTCCTGCATACTGAAATTTCAGTACTGCCAATTTGATTCAAAGTCCTTATTGCCTTGATGGCGCCATTTATGTTGTTTGTTGTTGCTCAGAAGAACTGCAATTTAATCTTCAATCATCTTACCCCTGTGATTAATGACAGAGACAGTGATTAAGACAAACGTGGGGCTTTAAACAGAATGGTTTAGATGATAGAAACATATGCATTACCACCACAAATTAATAATTAGTTCTTGTGAAGGAAACAAGATTTGATTGAAAACAACGTGG
The DNA here is from genome assembly GCA_964019445.1 of Populus tremula. Taxonomy (NCBI): domain Eukaryota; kingdom Viridiplantae; phylum Streptophyta; class Magnoliopsida; order Malpighiales; family Salicaceae; genus Populus; species Populus tremula. The sequence continues at coordinate 62,717 of CAXHTJ010001240.1, forward strand.
ATTATTCAATGTCTATAATGCATGGGTGGATGAAGGGATTGATTATATAAAGATACTAAATAATTTCACCCGGCTCCATATTGAATTAATGGGATTAATTTAAAACAGTTAGAATTTGTTTATAAAAACATATGGTGAATGGAAGCATTTAAAATCAAATTAAAAGCGGGATTCATTTATTTTTTGGGTTAAAATTTTGCTTAAAATTATTATTGAACAAAAATATTTTCATGTGGATGACTGGAGTTAATTTTATAACTATTTTGTGTTTTTTGTTGTTATTCAATAGTTTTCATGTGATTTTTCATTGATTTTTCTTTTTAGATTTTTCAATGTGCAAAGGATGTGTGGCTGCAAATAATGAAGAGCTCTTAAAGTCTCTGTGATAAAAAATAAAATAAAATAAAATAAAAACCCTTCAATTTCTTTTGTAAAAAAGAAGTGTGACTTATGTCGCACCCCCAAAAAAATAAACAAAAAAAGTTTGTTTTTGCGACATTCGACTGGCGACTTTCGTTTTGTTCTGTTTTGCTGATTTGGTTCTTTGGAGTCGCCACCTAGTATTTTGGTCACTAGGAACCCTAACTGGTCTTTCAGAGATTCTAAGGTAAGGGACTGGTTGCGTAAAGGGAAGGTATTAGCACCCCTAGTACGCCCTACCTAAGGTAAGCTGCTTGGTGTTTGGTTTGCCTTATAATTGCTATGGTGTTGGTATTTTTTAGGCTCGTCAATTGATTTTGGATAGAAATCTAAGGAGATTCCATGTGCTTTAAAAGCTCATTTTTCCCTTAGTATTTCAAAAGTTTGCGACTCATAAATCGTGGATAATAAATAAAAAAAATTAAATTTTGAAATGTCCTCGATTATAATCAAGGCTTCTTTCAAGAATGTGTGCGGATTTATTACTCCCAATAATATTTTGGATATTCATCCTTTTAAGGATTTCTTTATCCAAACATTAGCGGTAAATAATAAATAAATTCCTTTTCCAAAAATAAGATTTTTATAGTTTTTTGAATATTGGCCAATACCCTTTGGAATTTTACAAACACGTTGTAAAATCCAAAATGCAAGAAAATAATTTGTGTTTAAGAAATCTATGCGAAAACACACTTTCGAAGCTTCCAATATATTTGTTTTATAAAAAAAAATATTCAAAACATGTTAGAGTATTGGCCGTATGCAACACGCAAGAAAATAATATTTTTTTAAAAACAATATTTTTTTTTTGACGAAATCGGGTATTTTTAATATGAATTTGTATCTCCACAGCATAAAAATACAAACTAATATTAAGTCATTTTAAAAAGATGTACAAAAAAAATCAATAATTTTTAAGGAATTTTTAGAATTTTTTGAAAGCAAAAAAAAAATTATCTTTGAAAATTTTGGGTGCCACGACGAAAATCAGATATTTTAAATACTGAATTTATACCTCCACAGTATATAAAAAAAATACAAACCCCCTTAAAATATATATATATATGTGAAAGGAAAATAACAAAATTTTGGTCTGGGCCGGACCCGGCCCAGACCGCCGGGTTGGGCCAGAATCCTTCTGGCCCATGTACATGTTTCTGGCCAGAAACAGTCTGGCCCAGAAGATAAAACATAAAAAGGGGGGGAATTAATTTCCCCCCCGTCCCCTGCATGCAGGAGACGAAACCTAAGAAGACGAAGAAGAAAAGAAAAACAATGCAGGAGGGGGGAGAGTGTACCTGGCGGGGCTGGAGACGGTGGTTTGCTGGCGGGGCTACGGTGGCGTGGCTCGTTGACGGCGGCTCCGGGCGGCGTTGCTGCTATTTCTAACAGTGAAAAATTCTTCTTCCTCCCTTCTCCTTCGTTTTTTTTTTTCGTTCTCAGTGGCTGCCTATTCTCGGTTCGGTTTTGGTTTTGTTTCGGTTTCCTTCTTCTCGGTTTGTTTATGTTCTTCTCTCTCTCTTCGGGTTGCTCTCTCTCTCTTTCTCTCTTCGGGTCTTTCTCCTTTTCTCTTCGGTTTTTCTTCTTTATTTATAGGGGCAGCACAGGTGGGGGGCCATGGTTAGTGCGCCTTCAATCACGCATGGCTGGTCGGCTCTTTCGGTGGTGGTGGGGGCGAGGAGAGAGACGCGGGAGAATTTTCAAATTTTTTCGTCTTCTGTTCTGTTAAAACGGGGGGAAGGAGGAAGATGAACAGTGTCGTTCAAAACGACACCGTTCTGATCTTCCTCTTTTTTTTTTTATATATATATATATGAAATGGCGTCGTTTTGGGTAAAACGCGCCGTTTCATTTAAATGGCTAAACTTCAAATCAGTCCTCCAAATTCGGTCCCCGCCCCTCTTGTTGGCCGCCCTTTTCACTTTGGTCCTTGGCCTCTGATTTATGCAATTGAGCCCCTAATTGATCAATAAACTTCCAATTTCTTCAATTAAGCCCCTGAAACAAATCCAAACAGCCCCCTCTATCTTTGCGCCTTCTCCAAATTGTTCCCTGGTTTCGGATTTTCACAATTAAGTCCCTAATTGGCCCTTAAACTTCAATATTTATGCAATTGAGCCCCTGATTTGACCCAATAAATTCCTAAAAAATATATTTTGGCCCCAGAACTTAAATTTCTCCAAATTAAAGCCCAAATTGACTTAAAAATCAATTTTTCTTTGCAATCAAATCTTCTATAAATTCAAATAAAAATCCAATTAAGTCCATAAAAATCCAATTAAGTCCATAAATCCAAATTTGGGCTTTTCTCCTCAAAATTCAAATTTTCCTTCTCAATAGGGCTTTCATCCTTCAAGAATATACTGTCAAAAATTCAATCCTTGTATTTTTAAATTCCTTGACCAATTTTCTGACTGTTTTCCGAGCGTTCTGCCTCCTGTTATTTTTCTAACCTCTTTTGGCTATTTATTTTATTTTTCAGGGGACCCAAAAATGGGTTACAACAGATGCCCCCTCTTTATAATACTTACGGAGCATGGGTTTTGCGCAGTAAGTGTTATAAAGATAAACCCAAAACGGAACTCCCGAAACTGATCTGGTCGAAGCTTGATTGATCTGAAACTTTGTCCTTTATAACAATCCTCCTTAGCCCCAAAAACCATGATCGAAACTTAGTCATCTCGAGATCCTTATCCAGCGATCCTCTGAATTCTTATTTTAGTTTGATCAACATGGAAATCCATCCGAGATCCTATCTAGTGATCTCCTTTAACCTGGAATCCCATCTGGCGATTCCTTTACTCATAATCAATATAAAAAATGTGTGTGTGGTCTCATTATGATGGGTGATCTGCCCGAGTGGAAAAGAGAAAGAGTGGTCTCATTCTTTGGGTGACCTACCCAGGGGAAAGAATGGCCTCATTATTATGGGTGACCTACCCAGGTAAAAAAAAATGGAGAATGGTCTCATTCTTATGGGTGACCTACCCAGAAAATATGGTCTCATTGTGATGGGTGACCTACCCAGAAAAAGGAAGAGTGGTCTCATTCTTTGGGTGACCTACCCAGGGGAAGGAATGCCTCATTCTTATGGGTGACCTACCCAGATAAACAAAAAATGGAGAATGGTCTCATTCTTATGGGTGACCTACCCAGAAAAGTATGGTCTCATTGTGATGGGTGACCTGCCCGAGGAAAAAGGAAGAGTGGTCTCATTCTTTGGGTGACCTACCCAGGGGGAGGAATGGCCTCATTCTTATGGGTGACCTACCCAGATAAAAAAAAAATGGAGAATGGTCTCATTCTTATGGGTGACCTACCCAGAAAAGATGATGGTCTCATTGTAATGGGTGACCTACCCAAGATGGAAAAAATGTGAAGAAGTGGTCTCGTTGTGATGGGCGACCTACCCAAATATAAAGAATATGAAGTGCGGTCTCATTGTAATGGGTGACCTACCCAGTAAAATGTTGACAATGGCTCAAAGGCGAACTTGAAAGGAGGTAGGGTTAGAAAACGCACTACCCGAGATGTGAAGGTTCAATGGCGCACTCAAACGGAAGTGAGGGCTCAAAGGCGTACTTGAAATGAGGTAGGGTTTAGAAAATGCACTACCCAAGAAGTGAGGGCTCAAACAGCGCACTCGAAAAGAGGTAGGGTTAGAAAACGCACTACCCAATAAGTGAGGGCTCAAACAGCGCACTCGAACGGAAATGAGGGCTCAAAGGCGTACTTGAAAAGAGGTAGGGTTAGAGAATGCACTACCCGAGATGTGAAGGTTCAATGGCGCACTCGAAAAGAGGTAGGGTTAGAAAACACACTACCCAAGAAGTGAGGGCTCAAACAGCGCACTCGAAAAGAGGTAGGGTTAGAAAACGCACTACCCAAGAAATGGTGATGAAACCCCGATCTGACAAATGTTGAAAGCAATATTATGGTTAATATGCATGTATGTTTTTGTTACCTATCTTGGAAACATAGGTCCCCCTTTCGTCGTAAACCTCTTTGCTCTTGTTTCAAGCTTTTCTCATGAACCGAAATATCCTTCATATCCTTTTAGTGAAGAGATCTCTGGTTCCTTATGGGCCCTTTCTTGCTCCATTGAGTTTTGCGCCAAAGGAAAAAATTGGTTTTGTTCATGAAAACTGAAACTTTTAATGCAATTAGCAAATTTATAAAATGCTTTTTTAGAAGTTTTTATTATGATATCCCTTTTGGGCTTGGGTTTATGGACCCTTATGTGCATTCGTGCACCTTTTGCCCCCTAGTGTGATGTGCAACTATATGTCAAGTAGATTTGATTTGGTTCACCAATTGATGGAGTCATCTTCTTAGTCATGCAAAAAAAGTTCTTTTAAACAAAAGATTTCAAATGTTATGAGATCATATGTTATATATATATATATATATAAATCTTTACAAAGAGAATTCATGGCCGAAATTTATTTTATTGAACGGGAAATTACGAAATACATCAAGCGTAGTATTTCTTTACAGAGTCGGAATTCACAGGCCTAGCTAGATCTTCTCCATCCATTCTAGACAGTAACAAAGCTCCTCCTGAGAATGCTTTCCTCACCACGTACGGCCCCTCGTAGTTAGGTGCCCATTTACTCTGATCTTCTCCAGGTAAAGGTAATATTTTCTTTAGTACAAGATCTCCTTCGTGGAATCCTCGAGGTCGAACCTTCTTGTCATAGATTTAGCCATCCTTCTTTGGTAGAGTTGATGATGACAGATCGCGGCTATCCTCTTTTCACTGATCAGATTCAACTGTTCATATCTAACCTTTGCCCATTCTACCTCTTCCAGCTCAGAGTCTAACAACACTCTCAATGATGGGATTTCCATTCTAAAGGCATCACCCGCCTCCATTCCATATACCAACATGTACGGGGTGGCTCCTGTTGAGGTTCGAACTGCGGTGCGATATGCATGAAGGGCAAATGGCAACATCTCATGCCAATCCTTATAGGTGACTACCATCTTCTGAATAATCTTTTTGACATTCTTGTTAGCAGCTTCTACCGCACCATTCATCTTTGGTCTATATGGCGAAGAATTGGAATGCTTGATTTTCCATTTAGTGCAGAGCTCTATTATCATCTTGCCGTTGAAATTCTGGGCGTTATCAGTTATAATCTTTTCTGGTGGACCATACCGACATATCAAATCTCTCTCAATAAATTTCTTCACCACTTTTTGCGTCACATGAGCAAATGACCCAGCTTCTACCCATTTTGTGAAGTAGTCGATAGCCACGAGAATAAACCTATGACCATTGCTGGCTTTTGGGTTTACCGGTCCAATCACATCAATTCCCCACATCGCGAAAGGCCATGGAGATGTTAAATTAAACAGAGGAGCCGGAGGAGCATTGATTTTGTCACTGTATACTTGGCACTTATGACATTTCCGGACATAATCGATACAATCCTTCTCTAATGTCATCCAGAAGTACCCGGCTCTTTGTATCTTCCTGGCCATCACATGTCCACTAGCATGAGTTGAGCAAATCCCTTCATGGACTTCCCGTACTGTGCTTTTTGCCTCAAATTCATCCAAACATCTCAACAAAGTCCCGTCAGATGATTTCTTATACAAAATCTCCCCATCAAGATAAAAATCCATTGCCAATCTCAAGGTCTTCTTGTCGATTTTGGATGCCCCCATGGGATATGCCTGGTTTTGGATGAAATTCTTGATATCATAGTACCACGGGTTTCCATCCACTTCTCTTTCGACTGAGCAACAATGAGCGGGGTTATTTCTGATATTGATGTGTACTGGCTGTACCTTGTGCCCAAAGTCTATCTTGGCCATAGATGCTAGTGTGGCCAAAGCATCTGCAAACTGGTTCCCTTCCCTTCCCAGATGGGTGAACTCTATTTCCTCAAATTCTTTAGCCAGCTTAGACAGGTATTCTTGGTAAGGCCTTAACTTCTCTTCTTTGGTTTGCCATTCTCCTTTTACTTGGCAAATGATCAGCATTGAGTCTCCATACACATCTATCTTTTTTGTTCATCTCTAATGCAGCCTCTAAACCAAGAATGCAAGCTTCATACTCAGCCGTGTTGTTGGTGCACCCGAACTGCAGCTTAACTGAAACCGGATACTGCTTCTTATCAGGAGAGATTATCACTGCCCCCGCTCCGTTACCACATACATTTACAGCACCATCAAAGTACATAACCCACCAATCTGATTTCTCTTCCTCGATTGCAAACACATCTTCATCGGGAAAGTCAAAGTTTAACGGCTCATAATCTTCCATAGCATGGTCAGCCAGGTGATCGGCAATAACACTCCCTTTCACGGCTTTCCTTGTCATATATACTATGTCATACTCAGCCAAAAGAACTTGCCATCTTGCAATTCGGCTAGATAGATAAGGCTTTTCACAAATGTACCTTAATGGGTCTAACTTGGAAATTAACCATGTAGTGTGATACAACATATACTGACGTAATCTCTTTGTAGCCCATGCTAGTGCGCACAGCTTCTCAATCACAGTATACCTAGACTCATATTCCGTGAACTTCTTGCTTAGGTAATAAATGGCCCTTTCCTTCCTTCCGGTTTCATCATGTTGCCCAAGCACACATCCCATTGCTGTTTCGGTTACTGTTAGGTATAAAATCAATGGCCTTTCTGGTACGGGAGGAACAAGCAGAGGTGGATTTAGCAAGTACTGCTTGATTTTCTCAAAAGCTTTATCACACTCTTCATTCCATATTCCAGGGTTCTTCTTCCTCAACAAACGAAAGATCGGGTCACAAGTCGCGGTTAAATGGGATATAAACCGAGCGATGTAATTCAACCTTCCTAAGAAACCTCTCACCTCCTTCTCAGTCTTGGGGGTGGCATAGATTGAATAGCTTTTACTTTTTCAGGATCCACTTCTATCCCTTTGTCACTCACCACAAACCCCAACAGCTTACCGGATTTCACCCCGAATGAACACTTTGCTGGGTTAAGCCTCAACTTATATTTCCTTAATCTTTCAAATAATTTCTTCAATATTTGGACATGATTCTCTCCCTCTTTAGATTTAGCAACCATGTCATCCACATATACTTCAATCTCTTTGTGCATCATGTCGTGAAACAAAGTCACCATAGCCCTTTGGTAAGTGGCTCCAGCATTCTTTAAACCAAATGGCATGACTTTGTAGCAAAAGGTTCCCCATGGTGTTACGAAGGTCGTCTTCTCCCTATCCTCTAGCGCCATTCTTATCTGATTGTAGCCTGAAAACCCATCCATGAAGGAATATGTGGAGCTGCGTGCTGCATTATCAACTAACATATCTATGTTTGACCTTCCTTTTTGGGTACCACCACTATGTTTGACACCCATTGTGGATACATCACTACTTCCAAAAAACCAGCGTCCCATTGTTTTTCAATTTCCGCCTTTACTTTGATTAAGACCTCCGGATGAGTTCTCCTTAACTTTTGCTTAATCGGCTTGCATCCTTCCATCAGTGGTATTCTATGCACTACAATGTCCGTATCCAGACCAGGCATATCCTCGTAGGACCAGGCAAAGACATCCACATAATCCTTGAGCAGTGCAATTAACTCTTCCTTTGCTTCGGGGGTGATCAAAGTCCCTATCTTCAGCTCTCGCTTGATTTCTTCATTGCCTACATTTATGGTTTCAAGTTCCTCTTTAGCGGGCCCCAAGCCTTGTTCGTGTTGTTCTATTAATTTGTGAATTCCCATATGTTTTCCTCCTCCCATTCTCATCTTTCTACAGCCACTATGTATTCTTTAAATTTTGGCCATTCATTCTCAATGTAAAGTGCAGGTGTTGTTGTGGAGGATCCACTTCACAGGGTTCCTGAAAGCGGAAAGTGATGTGTAAATGCATAGTAAGACATCAAGATGAATTTGAAAAATGTATGATCTCATTAAAAAATAAAAGATTGGCTCACGACAAAATAAAATTTCATTGACATCTTGAGCCTCGATTGTCAATGAAATAAAAAAAACAACATAGAAAAAAGGCAAACAACATAGATAAAAATATAATCCAACCATCATTGTTGATTACATTTTAAAAACCAATGGAGCTTCTTGGGTCTCCCAATTCTAGAACTTCTCCCCTTCGGCTAGCTTCCGGACAAAAGTCTTGACGGTGACTTCTTCCAAAGTGTGGATGGTCAATTGTGGAGCTCTTCAATCCTCCTTTCGGATTCGATTTTCTCAGCAATGTCCTTGACTTGATTTTCCTCCAGAGTGTTTATGTTCATTGAAGAAAGCTTCTGAAAGAGGTCTCCATGTCCCCCATCAGGTTGTATCACATATGCGGCCTTTGGGAATGAAATCCTGATTGGAGGGATGGCTAAGTTTTCTTCTACAGGCTTCCTTCCTTCCATCCTAGCCATTCTCTTCCCCTTCTTGCACCAACAGCTCGTTGTAATTCTCTTCTTGGGCTTATATCCAAGCCCAAACCTTTTTCTGCAGCTTTCAATTGATTATACCCCTCCATTCAGGCCCTCTTTGTCCATATCGTATGGGAAAGGAATCTTGTTTTCAAAAAGATTTTAGCGGCCATTTAGTGGCTTCAGAGATTTCTAGCTTCCTCAACACAGTGTTCTCGGGCACCCACTCGGTATTCACAATCTCAAATGCATGAAGGTTTCCGTCCCTACAATCTTCTGCTTCAATGAATGGAACCGCCACATTTCTTACCATCGATATAGTCTCCTCAGCCTTAACAGTAACCAGGACACCGTTGGCAATGTACTTTAAACATTGATGTAGCGAAGAGGTGACAGCTCCCGCAGAATGTATCCATGGCCTTCCTAACAACATGCTATAGGAAGGGTGGATATCCATCACTTGAAGGGTTACTAGAAAGACTTGTGGACCCACAGCTAGTTCGACCTCAATTGACCCTACAACTGGCCTTGATGAGCCATCATACGCTCTTGCCGTTATCACACTGGGTTGCATATGTGAGGGATCTATTGGCATTTCATCCAGCACATGCCTTGGTAACACATTCAGGGCCGAGCCGTTATCAATGAGAACCTTGCCGACGAGGCAATCCTTGCATCGGACCGTGACATACAAGGGCTTGTTATGTCCAGTTCCTTCAGCATCGAGTTCATCTTCCGTGAAATACAAGTAATTGGCAGCATGGATCCTCCCTACTAGATGCTCCATAGTCTTTTGCTCAATATCTTGGGGCACATAGGCCTCATTCAGTACTTTTTGCAAAGCATTACGATGTGGCTCCGAGCTGAGTATTAAAGACATGATGGAGATCTTAGCAGGGGTCTTCTTCAACTGATCCACTATACTGTACTCACTATGCTTCATCAGTTTCAAGAACTCATTTGTTTCTTCCTCAGTCACAGGTTTATTCACCTCAAACTCTTTATCGAGGTCCAGCACCTCCTTGCCTTTAGCCTTTCTTTGTCTTTCTAGCTCTTCAGGTGTGTAACAACGACCACTCCGAGTTAGCCCACTTATCTCCGCTCGGAACAGCGGCAAAGGAGCTTCAATATTCGAGGTATAACCATAATCTCCAGGCATCGCTCCATAGTTTACTTTGCTTGCATAGGAGGGCCTAGTTAATACCAGTTTTGAGCGACCATTAGCTGTTGATTGGATTCTACATTTCTCTATCATCTCTACCTCTTCATTGTCACTTATGTCCTCTATCCTCAACTCTCCTAGAGTTAGCATTCTTGCAACTTTTTGATGAAATTCCATGCATTCATCAATGTGATGCCCTTCCTTTTTATGGAAAGGGCAAAAGTTACTTTCCCCTGTGCAGTACTCAGTCGTTTCTTCCAAATGTCCAGACTGTACCAACATCAAGTATAGCTTGGCCATGGTCACTTTCAACACCCTCTTTTTGCTACCAATCTCCATGGTATTCACTCCTCCCCTACCATCAACATGTTTAGGTAAAGGGTTTGAATTCTGATTAGGCGAATCCTCAAAAGTGACCCATCCCACTTTGATCAGTTGCAACACCTTTCTTTTAAAAGCAAAGCAAGACTCAATGCTATGGCCTGCGTGACCAGCATGGTATTCACAAGTCACCTCGGGGTTGTACCAGGCAGGGAAAGGTGGCTGCATAGGTGGTATGGGTAGAGGAGCTATCTGCCCAATACTCAACAGCTTGGCATACAATTCTTTTAAGGTTATTGGTAAAGGAGGTAGTTGTTCTTCTGATGGTTGCTTATCCTTTCTTTGGTAATTGTGGTGGTTATTTGCTGGGAATTTTACTGGATTGGGCTGGTTTGGAGTGGGGGGTTTGGAAAAGTTAATACTAGTGACTCGAGGGGTAGGTATTTGATAGTTTTTGCTTTCCTTTCTAGGTTGTTCACCTCAATTTCTTTCTTCCTTCCAATGAAACCTCTCTTCTCTAGAGGTTCTGCAATTCTTCCACTTCGGATCCCTTGTTCAATCCTCTCGGCGATCCGCACGACATCATAGAAATGTTGTGCTGAACTACCCATAAGGTGTTCATAGTATGGAGCCCTGAAAGTATTGGCAAACAAAGTCACCATTTCTGTCTCTATCAGCGGAGGTTGCACATTGATAGCTTGGTCTCGCCACCTTTGAGCATAAGCCCTCACGGACTCTTGACTTCCTTTCTCCATGCTAATCAAACTGGTCCTATCAGGAGCAATCTCTAGGTTGAACTTGTATTGCTTTAAGAAAGCGTCCGCCAAGTCTGTCCACTTCCTGATCCTAATATTGTCTAACCTCATATACCAACTGAGGGCCGATCCGGTCAGGCTATCCTGGAAGAAGTAAATTAACATTTTGTCGTCATGGATAACCTCTGCCATTTTGTTATAGTAGGAGCGGAGATGGGTCTTCGGGCATTCCATCCCAGTATACTTAACAAACTCCGGCACTCTGAACTTCTTTGGAATGACAATATTAGGTACTAAACATACCTCAGCGGCCCTAATTGGGTCAAACAAATCATTTCCTTCAATTGCCCTTAGCCTCTCTTCTAGGGCAGTCCACTTATCATCTCCTTCATGATTAGAGAATTTAAAGTCATGTGGATCTTCGTTTGTTAAATCCATTGTAATAGGGATTTGGATGGGCCGAGCAGGACTCTGCTTAGTTGGTGTATTTGCCCCTATGTTTATAGGTGCGACAGGAATTTGAGCTGCTGCTGGTGCTTCATTAGGTTGAGTAGATGTTCCCTCTCCATCTCTGGCTCTTAATAATTGCTCTAACATACTTGTTAAGTGCGCCACATCATTCCGAACTCCTTCGAGTTCTCTTTGGTACTGAGATTCTGGTTGTGACCTTCCTTCGTTTTCCATTCTTGCTCTTTGTCGAGTGTTGTGGATTCTAGGAGGGGGACCTATGTTTCTTAATCTGCAGATGTATGCATAGATGTATGAGAAAATGTATGATTGTGATGGATGCATGATCGAACAATGCATGCTTTATTGGGTATGGATGCATCCTTTTTTATGAACGAATAACAACCATCACATTATAAGCCTTCTCTTGTCACATTGCTTTGATAGGAGTTCTGCCTTTCGAGTCATTTGCTTGAATCATGTTCACCAAGAGACAGATTTTTGCATAAGAAGATGGGTCAACGCCCTTTTCATTAATGCTTGGATAAAAATACATTTAGAAATAAAAGAAATACAACATGCTAATCCCTTTCCTCCCTAAACTCTTTGGCCAAAGGTAAGAAAGCAAAACCACGGTTCTCAATCTTCCCTAGAAAGGCATCGGTTTCAGCTAGGCTTCGGCGATAGCGAATGATGTCTCCCCCCACATTCCGCGAATTGATTCTGACCATTCGAGCATGTGCAGCAGCTTCGTCCATTTGCTCATCTGTTTTGGTCATTTTTTCTATGAGCAACATGTTGGTTCTGTTTAAAGCAGTGTTGTTGGCGTCGATTTGATCTTTGTGCTTCTCCATTGCTACTAGCTTTTCATCTAAATACTTCAACTTTTCTCGTTCTTTGTCAAGCTTTATCCTCATGACTTTTATCTCATTCTTCTTGACTGCTAACTCTGCTTTAACATCCTCGAATCCTCCCTTTTCGCTTTCCAACTCCATATATTTCTTATTCAAATCCTCATACTTCCTAATCCTATCCATCAGCTCGAATTGCACTTGTGCAAATTTTTCTTGGTAATATTCTGCACTTTCTTGGCAATCGCTAAAGTCCATCTCCATTGCTTGTAGTTCAGACTGAATTTGCTCCTCTAGAAATGTTCTCATTTTATCCTGTTCTAGCATCATTTCTTCCAACATTGCTTTGTCTTTTCTGCTCTTGCTCAATTCTATTCGTAGTCTCTCCACTTGCCTTCTCAAGTCTTCTTCATTACTAACTCTCTTTCTCTTGATAGGCTCCTCTTCAATTGGAGAAGATTTGACTTCTACACAAGGCATGGCTGAAGCAGCTGAATCATCTTCAATGTTCACCCTTTTTCTCTTAATAGGCTCCGCTACATCTTGAGGAGATTTAGCTTCTACGCGAGGGGTGGCTGAAGTGGCTGAGTCTCTCCATTTTACATATCCTTCGCTCACACTTGGATCTCTTAACCCTTCTATCTCCACCAATACTAGATGCTTCCAATCTTGCTTGATGATCTCCAAAACCTCTTCTGCCATGGGATCTTTGAACAAACCAGAGAATTGAGCAATTCCCATAGTCCTGGGAACGAACTGCATGCCCCCAAGTTGTCTTACCACTAAGGCAGGAGCATAACTCACATAACCCGTGATCCCCACCAATGGTACCCAACGCCTTTGTCCACAACTCATTAGGACCTTCACTGACGTTACCCATGGGGCCCTCCACTTAAACTCGCTATTAGGTAAACCTTCTAATTTATCAACCCAACCCTGGTTGTCTAGATCTCCCCATTCTTCTTCTTCTACTAACTTGAGGGGTTTTTGGGTGAACCACCAAAAATTATTGAAGACAGGTTTCTTTGTCTCGATATGGCTAACCATCCAAATATACAACAGTTGCGTGCAGCATCTCATTGCTCCTTTTCCGGCCCTCCTACAATGGTTAAGTGTCAAAATTGTTTCGGCTAAAATAGCAGCCACTGGATTGATTCGTGTATTCTCATACTCCACATAAGCAGCAGCGGCCTCCAAACTCACTAAACCAATCTGACTTGGGAACAACACAAGGCCAAATATACCTAGGGCAATCAATCTCTCTTTTTCTACTCCTGACTTCTTTTCCAATTCTAACATCCTCCATTTCAAACCGGTACCATTCTTCTCTTGAAACTTTTCCAAGTTGGAGATTCTGAGCAGCTTTGACAGTTCAGGGATGATCTTGTCGGATCTTAAAGGAGAATAAATCCGATACAGGTCGTTGGGAAACTCGGTCAACAATCCATATTCCTCAACCGTGGGGCACAAGTCTATGCTTCCAAAGGAAAAACATCGGTAGTCTGGATCCCAAAAATGAACTAAAGCTCGCACAGCTGGGCTTAAAACTTCTACCTTTGCAATTTCCATCAAACGTCCGTATTTCCTAAAAAATGCATCTTTATCCACATTCTGAAAATGAGTCGTTAACTTGTTCACCTCATTCAATACGCAATTCAGGTTCTTGATTGGTGACATCTTCTTAGCATCGCTTCTAAGGCAGTCTCCTTCAGTCAATTGTGACAGTTCAGAATTTTTTCCATATTCTAAGATGGAAGATTTAGTGATGATGGCCATTTCGTTCACAAGTCCTGCAATTCAAAATGCATTGGGGTTTAGACTTTGTTTGGATGCAAAAGATATGTTGGAACATACACCCTAAGGATAGGTTCTAATTTCTCTATGTGAGACATAGGGTAGGTTTACTATTGGGTCTCTAAAAGAGGGTCTCTTGCTGTTCCAGTGATCAGCCTTCGTAAAGGCGATATGGAGGTCTAGCAGATAGTGGGATGGTACGTGTACCAATCACAATCAGTCTAAACACTCAGCAAAGAGTTGGGGTTTACACAAACTTAAACCTTGACTCAAGTCATAAGGCAAGCTGCTAGTCCCCCACTTAAACTTAAAGTTACATGTGTGTGCACTCCAAAACATAATAACAATAATAAAGTGATGCATGACTATGCCATGTATGATAGAATGTAAAGATATATGCTAAAGCTTTTAAACAAAGCATCATAAAAAAAAAACAAAAACCAATAACACATAACATAAACAAACAAACAAATCAAGCTTAGTCCAAGGGTCCCCAGTGGAGTCGCCATCCTGTCGCACCCCCAAAAAAAATAAAAAAAAAAGTTGGTTTTTGCGACATTCGACTGGCGACTTTCGTTTTGTTCTGTTTTGCTGATTTGGTTCTTTGGAGTCGCCACCTAGTATTTTGGTCACTAGGAACCCTAACTGGTCTTTCAGAGATTCTAAGGTAAGGGACTGGTTGCGTAAAGGGAAGGTATTAGCACCCCTAGTACGCCCTACCTAAGGTAAGCTGCTTGGTGTTTGGTTTGCTTATAATTGCTATGGTGTTGATATTTTCTAGGCTCGTCAATTGATTTTGGATAGAAATCTAAGGAGATTCCATGTGCTTTGAAAGCTCATTTTTCCCTTAGTATTTCAAAAGTTTGTGACTCATAAATCGTGGAAAAAAAAAAAAAATTAAATTTTGAAATGTCCTCGATTATAATCAAGGCTTCTTTCAAGAATGTGTGCGGATTTATTATTCCCGATAATATTTTGGATATTCATCCTTTTAAGGATTTCTTTATCCAAACATTAGCGGTAAATAATAAATAAATTCCTTTTCCCAAAAATAAGATTTTTATATTTTTTGAATATTGGCCAATACCCTTTGGAATTTTACAAACACGTTGTAAAATCCAGAAATGCAAGAAAATAATTTGTGTTTAAGAAATCTATGCGAAAACACACTTTCGAAGCTTCCAATATATTTGTTTTATAAAAAAGAATATTCAAAACATGTTAGAGTATTGGCCGTATGCAACACGCAAGAAAATATTTTTTTATTTTTTTTTTGACGAAATCGGGTATTTTTAATACTGAATTTGTATCTCCACAATAAAAATACAAACTAATATTAAGTCATAAAAAAATGTACAAAAAATCACAATATTTTTAGGAATTTTAGAAATTTTTGAAAGCAAAAAAAAAATTATCTTTGAAAATTTCGGGTGCTACGACGAAAATCAGATATTTTAAATACTGAATTTATACCTCACAGTATATAAAAAAATACAAACCCCCTTAAAAAATATATATATATGAAAGGAAAATAACAACATTTTTTTTTAGATTTTTTTTTTTTTTAAATATTTATATATATATAAATATAACACATATATATATATAATAATATAATATAATATATATATTAATTATTAAGGGGCTGGGCCGGCCCAACTGACTGGGCCGGGCTCAGCCCCAAAGTGTGGGCCGATCGGCCCAGAAATGACTGGGCCGATCTCGGCCCAAAAAAAACTTGGTCTGGGCCGGACCCGGCCCAGACCGCCGGGTTGGGCCAGAATCCTTCTGGCCCATTACATTTTCTGGGCCAGAAACCGTCTGGCCCAGAAGATAAAACATAAAGGGGGAATTAAGAGACGAAGAAGAAAGAAAAAAAATGCAGGGGGGGAACGTACCTGGCGAGGCTGGAGACGGTGGTTGGCTGGCGGGGCTACGGTGGCGTGGCTCGTGGATGGCGGTTTCGGGCGGCGTTGCTGCTGTTTTCAGTGGCGAAAAATTCTTCTCCTCCCTTCTCCTTCGTTTTTTTCGTTCTCAGTGGCTGCCTATTCTCGGTTCGGTTTTGGTTTTGTTTCGGTTTCCTTCTTCTTGGTTTGGTTCTGTTCTTCTCTCTCTCTTCGGGTCACTCTCTCTCTCTTTCTCTCTTCGGGTCTTTCGGTTTTCTCTTTTTCTCTTCGGTTTTTCTTCTTTATTTATAGGGGGAGCACGGGGGGGCCGTGGTTAGTGCGCCTTCAATCACGCATGGCTGGTCGGTTCTTTGTGGTGGTGGTGGGGGCGAGGAGAGAGAGACGCGGGAGATTTTTTCAAAATTTTTTCCTTCTGTTCTGCTACAAAGGGGGGGAAGGAGATGATGAACAGTGTCGTTCAAAACGACACCGTTCTGCTTTCCTTTTTTTTTTTTTTTTTGTATATGAAACGGCGTCGTTTTGAATAAAACGCGCCGTTTCATTTAAATGGCCAAACTTCAAATCAGTCCTCCAAATTCGGTCCCCGCCCTTCTTGTTGGCCGCCTTTTTCACTTTGGTCCTTGGCCTCTGATTTATGCAATTAGCCCTCAATTGATAATAAACTTTCAATTTCTTCAATTAGCCCCTGAACAAAAAAGCAGCCCCTCCATTTACGCGCCTTCCAATTGGTCCCTGGTTTCGGATTTTCTCAATTAAGTCCTTTGGCCCTTAAACTTCAATTTTTATGCAATTGAGCCCCTGATTTGACCCAATAAATTCCTAAAAAATATATTTTGGCCCCAGAACTTAAATTTCTCCAAATTAAAGCCCAAATTGACTTAAAAATAATTTTTCTTGGAATCAAATCTTCTATAAATTCAAATAAAAATCCAATTAAGTCCATAAAAATCCAATTAAGTCCATAAAAATCCAAATTTGGGCTTTTCTCCCAAAATTCAAATTTTCCTTCTCAATAGGGCTTTCATCCTTCAGGAATATACTGTCAAAAATTCAATCCTTGTATTTTTAAATTCCTTGACCAATTTTCTGACTGTTTTCCGAGCGCTTCTGCCTCCTGTTATTTTTCTAACCTCTTTTGGCTATTTATTTTATTTTTCATGGGGACCCAAAAATGGGTTACAACAAATTAATTGAATGTTTAGATGCTAGATAATTGATTTAAACAATGTAACTTTTTATTTTTATCATTTCAACACCACTTACGAAACTAAATTATATAAAAAAAGGTTCTCAGTTTTCATTTCAAATATTTTCTTATCTTTGTTTTTTTAAATACTTGTCTAGTTTTCAAGTTTCTCAAAATAATTAAAATTAATGAGTAATAGGCTTTCATGTTTATCAAAACTATTTTTCCTTTTAATTGAAAATATTTTTAAAACTTGTCCAAAAATTAAATGGGAATAGTAACAAAAATTTAAATGAGTCAAAGGTTTTAAATACCATCGTCATCCTTGTTGTAACCCATTTTTGGGTCCCCACAAAAAATAAAATAAATAGCCAAAGAAGGTTAGAAAAATAACAGGAGGCAGAAGCGCTCAGAAAATGATCGAAAAATTGGTCAAGGAGGTAAAAAAATACAAAGATTGGATTTTTGACAGTATATTCTTAAAGGATGAGAACCGTGTTGAGAAGGAAAAATTTGAATTTTGAGGAGAAAAGCCCAAGTTTGGATGTTTATAGACTTAATTGGATTTTTAATTGATTTTATAGGAGATTTGATTGCAAGAAAAATTGATTTTTAAGTCAGTTTAGGCTTTAATTGAAAGAAATTTAAGCTATGGGGCCAAAATATATTTTTCAGCAATTTTTTAGGTCAAATCAGGGCTTAATTGCATAAATATTGAAGTTTAATGGCCAATTAGGGACTTAATTAAGAAAATCCGAAACCAAGGACCAAATTGGAAGAGGCGTGTAAATGGAGGGGGCTGCAATTATTCGGTTCAGGGGCCTAATTGAAGAAATTGAAAGTTTATTAATCAACTGAGGGCTCAATTGCATAAATCAGAGGCCAAGGACTAAAGTGAAAAACGCGGCCAACAAGAGGGGCGGGGACCGAATTTGGCAGGGATACAATTGAAATGAACAAGAAATGATGGAGGGCTGATTTGAAGTTTGGCTCATTTAAATGAAACGGCGCGTTTTATCCAAAACGACGTCGTTTCATAAAAATAAAAAAAAGAAAGACCAGAACGGTGTCGTTTTGAACGACACTGTTCATCTTCCTCCTTCCCCCCGAATGAGCAGCAACAGGAGACGAAATACATTTTCAAACCTTCACGCCTCTCTCTCCTCGCCCCCATCGAAGCCCCACAAGACCACCGAACGGGTCACTGGCCGACCAGCCGTTGCGTGATTGAAGGCGCACTAGGAAAAGGCACACCTGCTCCTTTTTTTCCTCCTATAAATAGAGAGAGACCGAAGGAAAGAGGAGGACCCGAGGATAGAGGGAGAAGAGAAATAATGAGCGAAAGAATGGGGAGAGCAGAAACAAACCAAAAACAAAAAAACTGAAATCGAAAGCAGAGGAAAACGACTGAGGAGGAGAGGACCACCGTGAACGAAAGAAAACAGGGGAAAGGGGAGGAGGAAGAAATCTCTCGCCGCCGTTAGGGACAATAGCAACACCGCCTGGAGCCGTCGTCCACTAGTCACGCCACCGCAGCACCGCCTCCTCCACGCCAGGTAAATTTTCTTCTTCCCCCTTCGTTTTCGTTGCAGGCGTTACCTCTGCAAGCAGGAGGCGGGGGGAAGAAAATTAATTCCTCCCCCCGCTAGGCCGAGGGTGCGGGCCCAGCCCGATGCTGGCCCAGCCTTGCAAGTCTGGGCCGGTCTTGGCCCAGACTGTAGAAGTTTTTGGGCCGAGGTCGGCCCGTTTTAATTTTTGGGCGAAGCCCGGGCCAGCCCCATAATATAATATATTATATATTATATATTATTATAAATTATAATATATATGTTATCTATATATAAAAAAATATTTATATTAAAAAAATATATTTTGAAAAATCTTAAAAAATATTGTTGATTTCCCTGCATATTTTTGTCAAAATGGTTTAATGTTGGTTTGTATTTTTATACCGTAAAGATACAAAATCAGTGCTAAAAATACCCGGTTTTCGTCAAAACAACAAAGATTTTCAGAATAAAAAATGTTTTTGCTTTCAAAAAAAAATCTAAAAAGTCCCTAAAAATGTTGTTGATTTTTCTGCATATTTTTATTAAGGTGGATTAATATTGGGTTGTATTTTTATACCGTAAGGATACAAACCCAGTATTAAAATACCCGATTTTCGTCAAAGCATAAAAAATAATATTTTCCAAAAAATTGTTTTTTTTTGTTTTAAAATACGGCCTAGTCTCTCCAATATATATATATATATATATATATATAAATATTATAACATCATATTTTCACACAACAAAGAAAATTTTCAAAACAATATATGTATTAGCATGCATTTTGGCTTTAATAACCAGTTTATTTAAGCCATGAGAACTAGACCAATATTTCAAAAATTCTAAAAAATCTTTTTGTTTTCTTTTAGTATTTGGGATTACGAATTTATACGTAAAACGTATTTCTAAATATTATTAATAAAGTTTTGGTATAGACGTTAGAACGGTTAGGATTTTACCCGATAAGATAAAGACCTTCTTACCGAGGAGGACTTGTTCTTGAACCATAGACAGACCAACAACTAGAAGTCCAAAAACACCTTAGTTTTTATTATAGAAGTTGAGAAGGAGAAGAATCGTCTAGCCAACCTCGACATAGAAGAAGAAAGGAAGGTTAGAGCTCAATACATGGTGCAGCTAGAGGAAGAAAGAAATGCGAGAATGGCCGCTGAGTCTGACATGAGAGATTACCAGAAGAGAGCTAAGTCTTCAAAAGGAAGGATGAGGGCTTTACAAGCAGAGATCGAGGTACGAGAAGAAGAGTTAAGGGAGTTGAGAAGCCACTACTTCGAGATGGAAGAGGAGATGAGTAAGGCTAAGCAAGAATGTCAAGAATGCCAAGACTACATGAACAACTTTGTAGTTCAAATCAATTCCAAAATAGCAGAGCTGGATATCGAAAAGGAAGAGCTACAGAGGATAAGAGATAAGCTGGCACGGTCAGAAGATATGGTGCGAGTGTTGGAAAGAAGCAACGAAGCCTTAGGAGCCAGCAACGAAGCAATAATCGAAGATAACGCCGTATTCCATGACAGAATAAGACATATGTCAAAACAGGTTGAGCAAGTAGCCCGTTATGCGGAAAGGTTGCAACAACAAGCCACGCAAGTTGGAAATGATGCTTCAAAGTATCGAGAATACATGGGGGCCATGGCCTGTTTTATTGGGGATTTAGCCAATAGAGGAAATGCTTTTTAGAAGTAGCAATGTATAGGACTCTCTTTTCCATTATTGTATTGTATGAGAAATTTTGTTATTTATAAGAAGCCCATGTTACGAAAGTCATGAATCAACTCATAAAATATATATATATATATACACACATTACATATGCATCACATTTCTCATCACGCATTTTGTTTTTAATTTATCATATGCATTCCAGATCGTGAAACATAGGTCCCACACCTAGAGTCCACCAAACCCGATCCATATCAAGAATGGAAAATGAAGAAAGAGCCCATTTAGAGTCGCACTACCAGACCGAGTTGGAATCCGTGAAAAATGAAGTTTCTCGGCTGACCAATCTACTTGAACAACTTTTAAGAGCCAAGAACGGGGAGGGAACGTCTACCCAACCACCTATAGGAGCACCGTCAGTTCATGTCCCGGGGGTATCTCAGAACTTGGGGGCAGATTCAGTGACGGGGCAGCACTTTGCATCTGCCATTCCCATTCAGCCCCCTCAAGCTCACATCACTGTAGATTTAACAGCCGAGGGGCCTTCCGATAATAGGTCCACTGGTTTTATGAACGATGACAAGATATCAGCTTTGGAAGAAAGGTTAAGAGCAGTCGAGGGAAATGACTGGTTTGACCCCATGCGAGCGTCTGAAATATGCTTGGTACCAAACATCACGGTACCAAAAGATTTTAGGATACCAGAGTTTATAAGGTACACTGGGTTGGAATGCCCAAACACTCACCTTCGATCTTATTGCAATAAGATGGCTGAGGTGATTCATGACGATAAGTTACTGATCTACTTTTTCCAAGACAGTCTATCGGGGTCTGCGCTAAGTTGGTACATGAGGCTGGATAATGCCAAGATTAAGAAATGGAAGGATTTAGTGGAGGCTTTCCTGAAGCAATACAAGTTCAATTTGGAAATTGCTCCAGATCGAACGAGCCTTATGTCAATGGAAAAGAGAAGCCAAGAGTCAGTGAGGGCTTATGCGCAAAGATGGAGGGACGAGGCCACACATGTGCAACCCCCTTTGATAGAAACGGAGATGGTGACTTTGTTCGCCAATACATTCAAGGCACCCTACTAAGAGCATTTAATGGGTAGCTCATCTCAACATTTCTATGATGTTGTACGTGTGGCGGAAAGAATAGAGCAAGGAATTAAAGTTGGGCGCATAGCGGAGCCTTTAGAGAAGAAAGGTTTTATTGGAAGGAAAAAAGAAGGTGACGTTAATAATTTGGAAGGCGGGTACGAAGGCAAAAAAGTAAATTTCCATATTCCACAAACACCTACCTCTCAATTCTCACGCATAAACTTTAACCAACCTTTTTCACCTAATCGAACAAATAACCAGCCAAACTACCAAAATCACTACCAAAGACCCCACACAAGATACACTTCAGAACAACTGCCGCCGTTGCCCATGCCTTTGAAGGACATGTATGCCAAACTGTTGAGCATCGAACAAATAGCTCCTATCCCTACACTACCACTACAACCACCATTCCCAATTTGGTACAAGCCCGAGTTGACTTGCGAGTACCATGGGGGTAATCCCGGGCATGGGATTGAAACCTGTTATGCATTCAAGAAGAGGTTATTGGATGATCTTAGGTTGAGCAGTGTCTGCATGGATGATCTCCTCGATGTTGCCAGATTTGGAAGGATTTTTGCTGCTGGTTTACCCTAGCCGATGTTCTCATTGTATGATTGTTGTTTTGCCTTATGGATTTGATATTTGTTCGAGGGAGTCTGTTCCCTTTGATTCTAGGTTGATACAGGGAGTCTGTTCCCTTAGTTTGCTTCTATTTAGTAAGCTTGTCTTGATTATGGTTTGTACAAGGGAGTTTGTTCCCTTTTGCCTTCTAACTAGCAAGCTTGTCTTGCTTTTGTTTTAGAAAAGGGACTTCGTTCCCTTTTCCTTGTATTGCTGGTCTCCAGCTTCTTTTTGATCTATACAATTCTTACATTTGATCAAAAAAAAAAGAGGTTATTGGAGCTTATTAAGATGGGATGGGTATCCTTCGAAGACAAGCCCAATGTTAATTCAAACCCATTGCCTAAGCATGCTCCAAATAGTGGTGGAATAGGCATGATCGAAGTGGGAAATCAATGCAAGGTGTTGAAGGTGCCGATGAAAAGGTTGTACGACATGTTAGTACAATCAGGATTTCTAGAGGCAAAGGTGGTAAGCCAATTGGAGAGAGGTGACTACTGTGAGTTCCATGGAAGAGATGGACATCACATTGAGGATTGCGCCGACTTTTGCAAAAAGATCGCAAAAATGTTGAAGATGGGACAATTGAGGATTGAACCCATGGAGAGTGTCGCACCCAAAAAAAAAATGAAAATTTGATTTGCGACATTCGACTGACGACTTTCGTTTTGTTTTACTGATTTGATTTTTTGGAGTCGCCACCTAGTATTTTGGTCACTAGGAACCCTAAACTGGTCTTTCAGAGATTCTGAGGCAAGGGACTGGTTGCGTAAAGGGAAGGTATTAGCACCCCTAATACGCCCTACCTAAGGTAAGCTGCTTGGTGTTTGGTTTGCTCTTATAATCTATGGTGTTGGTGTTTTCTAGTCTCGTCAATTGATTTTGGATAGAAATCTAAGGAGATTCCATGTGCTTTGAAAGCTCATTTTTCCCTTAGTATTTTAAAAGTTTGCGACTCGTAAATCGCAAGGAATGAAAAAAAAGAAATCTAAGAAAGTTCTTCACGACTCCTAAACCGTGGAGTAAAAAAAAAATTAAAATTTTGAAATGTCCTCGATTATAATCAAGGCTTCTTTCAAGAATGTGTGCGGATTTATTACTCCCAATAATATTTTGGATATTCATCCTTTTAAGGATTTCTTTATCCAAACATTAGCGATGAATAATAAATAAATTCCCCCCAAAAATAAATTTTTTTATAGTTTTTGGAATATTAGCCGATACCCTTTGGAGTTTTACAAACATGTTGTAAAATCCAGAAATGCAAGAAAATAGTTTGTGTTTAAGAAATCTATGCGAAAACACACTTTCAAAGCTTCCAATATTTTTTTTATAAAAAGAATGTTCAAAACATGTTAGAGTATTGGCCGTATGCAACATGCAAGAAAACATTTTTTTTAAAGCAATTTTTTTTTGACGAAATCAGGTATTTTAATACTGAATTTGTATCTCCACAGTATAAAAATACAAACTACTATTAAATCATTTTTAAGAAAATGTACAGAAAAAATCAACAATATTTTTAAGGAATTTTAGAAATTTTTTTTGAAAGAAAAAAAAATTTTATCTTTGAAAATCTTGGATGTCTTGACGAAAAACTGGGTATTTTAAATACTGAATTTGTATCTCCACATTATAAAAATACAAACCAATATAAAAAAAATGTATGAAAAGAAAACAACAATATTTTTTTAGACTTTTCGGATTTGTTTTTTTTTTTTTTAAAAAAAATATATATATACACATGCATAATATAATATAATATAATAATATAATATAATATATAAATATATTAATATATTAAATGGGCTGGGCCGGCTCAGCTAACTGGGCCGGACTCAGTCCCACAACTCTTGGGCCGGATTCGGCCAAAGAAAAGTCCTAACTTGGTCTGGGCCGGACCCGGCCCAGACCGCCGGGTGGGGCCAGAATCCTTCTGGCCCATATACATGTTTTTGGGCCAGAAACCGTCTGGCCCAGAAGAGAAGACAGAACGGGGGGAATTATTCCCCCCCCGTCCCCTGCATGCAGAACGATTCTGCATGCAGGAGACGAAATTTATAAGTAATACAAGAAAAATGTGCTGGGGGAGAGAGCGTACCTGGCGCGGCGGCTCCTCACGGCGATTTCCCAAGCAAATCCGGCGACGTCCTCTCGATTCGTTTTCTTGATTTTTGTTTTCTAAATTTCCTCTCGGTTTCAAACTGTCACTCTTCTCTCGTTTTTTTAGTTTTCGTTGGCTCTCTCTCCTCGGTTGGGTGTTTCTCTCTCTTCCTCTCTCTCTTCCTCTCTCTCTTCGGTTTTTCTTAGTTTTCTTCGGGTTCTTCTTCTTCTTTTTTTTTTTCTTTTTTTTTTCGGTGTGCTGGGTTGGGCGCTATTTATAGAGCCAGTGGGCGTGGCTTCACCGTGGAGCCAAGGAGCGGGTCGGGGAGCGGCTGTCCAGGCGGGCCTCCCTCAACTTCGGCAGCGCGGTGGGTGGTCGGCCAGTGTCTTCTGTCGGTGGCCCACCGGCGTGGGGCCTCGGTTGGTCGGTGGCAAGGGCACCATTCGGTCTTCTCTTCTTTTTTTTTTATTCATGAAACGGCGTCGTTTTGGAGAAAACGCGCCGTTTCATTTTAAGAAAGGCGCCAGAACAATTGTTTTTGAATCAGTCCTTAATTTATCATTTGTTCTATTAAGTCCTTCAATCGAGTCCTGATTTTAAGAATAAAATTCAATTGCGTCCCTGCCAAATTCGGTCCCTACCCCTATAGTTGGCCACGGTTTTCACTTTGGTCCTTGGCCTCTGATTTTCACAATTAAGCCCCTAATTGATCAATAAACTTCCAATTTCTTCAATTAAGCCCCTGAATCAATTCCAAACAACCCCCTCTATCTTTGCGCCTTCTCCAAATTGGTCCCTGGTTTCGGATTTTCACAATTAAGTCCCTAATTGACCATTAAACTTCAATATTTATGCAATTAAGCCCCTGATTTGACCCAATAAATTCCGAAAAAATATATTTTGGCCCCAGAACTTAAATTTCTTCTAATTAAAGCCCAAATTGACTTAAAAATCAATTTTTCTTGCAATCAAATCTTCTGTAAATTCAAATAAAAATCCAATTAAGTCCATAAACATCTAAATTTGGGCTTTTCTCCTCAAAATTCAAATTTTCCTTCTCAATAGGGCTTTCATCCTTCAAGAATATACTGTCAAAAATTCAATCATTGTATTTTTAAAATCCTTGACCAATTTTCTGACTATTTTCTGAGCGCTTTTGCCTCCTGTTATTTTTCTAAACCCTTTTAGCTATTTATTTTATTTTTCATGGGGACCCAAAAATGGGTTACAACAGAGAGCAGGTGTGAGGTGAGTATGTTGGAAGGTTAAGATGAGATGGCAGGAGTTTGCAGGGTCCAACAAACTGCTAATGGTCCCCCAAGGCTGATCTTGGTTAAACCGTCCTGCACAAAAGAGAATCACAATGCCATGTCGTATAATTATGGGTATGCCTCCAATGTTCGAGCACCTCTTCCTTTGTTCTAGACAGAAATAAGTGGTTTGACCAGGAGTGGTCGTTGCTTTACACCTGAAGAATGGAGGAAAGAAAAGGGTAAAGAAGTGGTAGATCTGGACAAAGCACCAGAAGTTAATAAGCCGGTAACGGAAGAGGAGTCGAATGAATTTTTGAAGTTGATAAAGCATAACGAATATTGCATAGTGGATCAACTAAAAAAGACTCCAGCTCGGATATCCCTTATGTCCTTGATACTCAGCTCTGAGCCGCATCGAAATGCCTTGCAAAAGGTGTTGAATGAGGCATATGTACCCCAAGACATTGAACATAAAACCATGGAGCATTTAGTAGGGAGGATCCATGCAACTAATTACCTCTACTTCACGGCTGATGAACTTGATGCTCAAGGTACCGGACACAACAAGCCTTTATACATTACTGCTAGGTGCAAAGACTGCCTCGTAGGGAAGGTGCTCGTCGATAATGGCTCGGCCCTCAACGTGTTGCCAAAGCATATTCTGGAGGAAATGCCGATTGATGAATCTCATATGAAGCCAAGTACTATGATGGCCAAAGCATATGATGGATCACCTAGGCCAATACTTGGGACTTTAGAAGTGGAGCTATATCTGGGACCGCAAATGTTCCTAGTGACACTTCAGGTTATGGATATCCACCCTTCTTATAGTATGTTGTTGGGAAGAACTTGGATCCACGCAGCGGGGGCAATAGCTTCGTCATTACACCAATGCTTGAAGTATATCATGAATGGGATGTTGGTAACTGTCAAGGCCGAGGAGGCAATATCCATGATACAGAATGTGGTTGTGCCTTTTATCGAAGCAGAGGATTGCAAGGATAATAACATACATGCTTTTGAGATTGTGAACACCGACTGGGTACCGGAGAACACCGTGCTAAGAAGGCCAAGGATCTTAGAAGCAGCAAGGATGGCAAGTCTATGCTTCTTAGACCGCGGGATCCCATTTCAGTATAACCTTACTGTCGGTATACCAGAAGGGGTAAATTCGGCAAGGATGAAAAATGCTGCTTAAATATTTGGGTTGGGATATCAACCTAACCAAAAGGATTATCGGTGGGCTGCTGGTCGGAGAAGGGCAAGAAGGATGGCTAGAATTAAAGGAAGAGATCTTGAAGAAGAACAGCTAGAAATCCCTCCCCTTAGCGTATCATTCCCAAGAGCAGCATACATAATGCAACATGATAAGGAAGCTGGAAGCCTGGGTCTAGAATTGGCCAATATGAGCATAAACACCTTGGAGGAAAATGAGAAGAAAGGAGATGACGTGAAAGCAGTAGCGGGAAAAGAAGATGAAGTGCTGCCACAACTGACGATCCATACACTAGAAGAGGTCTCCGCCAAGACCTTTGTGCGCAAGTTGGCTCAGGGCGAGAAGTTTCAGAACTGGGTGATCCAAGAAGCTCCAGTAGTTTTCAAAATGTAAACCAACTTTGTTTTCCTTAACATGCTTTTGTCATTGCTTATGTTTGCTTTTATTTCCTCTAGTTGACAATCAAGGCTCATGATGTCATCTAGATTTTGTGTTTGTCATTGTCGCACGTATGCGGCATCGCGGCGAAAATCTAAGTTTTTTCCATTTTTTAAATCTGCAATGTAAATATATCTATGGGGATACAGGAAAGTATTGTTTTTTTTGGTAGAAAATGGAATGGGAGTCGCCACCTAGTATTTTGGTCACTAGGAACCCTAACTGGTCTCAGAGATCGGGTACGGGGACTGGTTGCGTAAAGGGAAGGTATTAGCACCCCAAATACGCCCTACCTAAAGTAAGTTGCATTGTTTTATTATCTGATAAAAACTAAGGTGTTATTGTACTTCTAGTCGTTGGTCTGTCTATGGTTCAAGAAAAATCCTCCTCAGTAAGAAGGTCTTTTATCTTATCGGGTAAAATCTTAACCGTTCTAACGTCATACCAAAAAATAATAATATTTAGGAATACGTTTTACGTATAAATTCGTAATCCCAAATACTAAAAAAGAAAACAAAAAGATTTTTTAGAATTTTTGAAATATTGGCCTAGTTCTCATGGCTTAAATAAACTGGTTATTAAAGCCAAAATGCATGCTAATACATATATTGTTTTGAAAATTTTCTTTGTTGTGTAAAAAACAAATATGATGTTATAATATTTATATCTATATATATTGGAGAGACTAAGCCGTATTTTAAAACAAAACAATTTTTGAAAATATTATTATTATTATTATTATTTTATGCTTTGACGGAAATCGGGTATTAAAATACTGAGCTTGTATCCTTACGGTATAAAAATACAACCCAATATTAATCCACTTTAATAAAAATATGCAGAAAAATCAACAACATTTTTAGGGATTTTTTAGAAATTTTTTTGAAAGCAAAAAACATTTTTTATTCTGAAAATCTTTGATATTTTTACGAAAACCGGGTATTTTTAACATTGGTTTTGTATCTTTACAGTATAAAAATACCAACCAACATTAACCCATTTTGACAAAAATATTCAGGGAAATCAACAATATTTTTTAAGATTTTTTCCGAAATATTTTTTTTTAAGTAAAAATATATATACACAAATATACACACATATATATTACAATATACTATAATTCATAATATATATACAATAAAAATTCGGGTTGGGCCGGCCCAAATAAATGGGCCGAACCCAACCCAGCTGGAATTGGGCCAAACATCAGCCCAAAACAGGATTGGGCCGATCTCGGCCAGCAAGGAGGTTGGGCCAGACTCGGTCTGGCCCAAAATAAATAATAACAAAACTGGGCCGGAAACCCGGCCCAGTGTAAGAACCCAACGGGGAAGGGAATTATTTTCCCTTCCCCTACTCCTGCATGCAGAACGATTCTGCATGCAGGAGGAAAACAAGTAAGGGCGAATGAAATGCAGGGGGAGAAGAATACCTGGCGCGGCGGAGGCGATGCTGCTGGTCGAACGTCCGTTGACGGTGCTGCAGCGGAGGTGGTGGCTTCAAACGACGGTTCCCAACAGTCCGGTCCTCTCGGGTCGTGCTTGGTTCCTTTCCTCTAAGCTTTCCCACGGCTTCAGTCTCTTCCCCTCTCCCAGTGCTGTTTCTTGAGTTTTAGTGTTTAGTCCACTGTTTCTCTCTCCTTCAGTCTCTCTCTCTCTTGGTCTCGGTTTTTTCTTCTCTTTCTCTCCCGTGCTTACATCTCCCCTTCTTTTATAGGCGAGCAAAGGAGCGGGGCTGCATGGGCAGCGTGGGGAGCAGAACAGCGTGGGTTGAGCTGGGCAACGTGGGGAGCAGCACAGCGCCGGTCGGCTGGTCGGTGAGCGTGGTGATCAGGCGTGGCCCTCCTGGCTTCGCGTCGTCCGAGGTGCATGGGCTCCGGGTCTGTCAGCACGCGAGGAGAGAGGGGCACCGGCTGATTAAACAAGGTTTTTCCCATGCTGCTGCACGTTCGGGGAGGAAGAAGAAAGGGGAACAGTGCCGTTCAAAACGGCACCGTTCGGTCCTCTTTTTTTTTTTTTTTTATATATATATATATGAAACGGCGTCGTTTTGGGGAAAACACGCCGTTTCATTTAAAAAAGGCGCCAGAATACGCAAAATTTCAACTCAGCCCTCAATTATCTTTTGATTCTTTCAATTGCGTCCCTGCCAATTTCGGTCCTCGCCCCCATAGTTGGCCGCGTTTTTCATCTTGGTCCTTGGCCTCTGATTTATGCAATTAAGCCCTCAATTGATCAATAAACTTCCAATTTCTTCAATTACGCCCCTGGATCAAATCAAGACAGCCCCCTCTATTTACCCGCGTTTTCCAAATTGGTCCCTGGTTTCGGATTTTCACAATTAAGCCCCTAATTGGCCATTAAACTTCAATATTCATGCAATTAAGCCCCTAATTTGACCTAATAAATTCCAAAAAATTATATTTTGGCCCCAGAACTTAAATTTCTTCCAATTAAAGCCCAAATTGACTTTTTTTATCGGATTGTTATTTGGATGAAATGTAATGATAATAATTTTTGTTATATTATTATCAGATTTACTTTATTTATCAAGTGATCTTCTTATGTGGACTAACAAGATAAATATAAGAAGTGATTTTTCCTGGCTATCTCCTCCTATAGTATGCTAACGTGGAATGTTGATGTATTTTTAAATGGCAAACCAAGGCCTTGAAGTCATATTAAAAAAAAATATAACAAAATCTATATTAAGAAATTAATAAAATAAAAGTATTCTTCAATAAAATAGAAGGGAAAAGCTATGAGTATATATATATTTTTTCAATCAAAAAAGGGTTTTAGTTTTCATTTCAAATATTTGTATATCATGTTTGCTAAACTAATAGATGTAACAGAGACAGTGATTAAGATAAACGTGGGAGATGGGTTGAGGACTCTAAAATGTTCTGCATGTGACCATCACACTCATGATATTATTGCTTCCATGGAAATTTAGATGAATGTTAATTGTTGGTTTCATTTTCTTGTTGATATATCGCTTTTTAGTGGTTGTTTCACAATTAATTTGAATGGACTCCTCCTGCATACTGAAATTTCAGTACTGCCAATTTGATTCAAAGTCCTTATTGCCTTGATGGCGCCATTTATGTTGTTTGTTGTTGCTCAGAAGAACTGCAATTTAATCTTAATGTTCAACCTACCCCGGAGACTTCTATTACATGCACAATCATCTTACCCTGTGATTAATGACAGAGACAGTGATTAAGACAAACGTGGGGCTTTAAACAGAATGGTTTAGATGATAGAAACATATGCATTACCACCACAAATTAATAATTAGTTCTTGTGAAGGAAACAAGATTTGATTGAAAACAACGTGGATTATTCAATGTCTATAATGCATGGGTGGATGAAGGGATTGATTATATAAAGATACTAAATAATTTCACCCGGCTCCATATTGAATTAATGGGATTAATTTAAAACAGTTAGAATTTGTTTATAAAAACATATGGTGAATGGAAGCATTTAAAATCAAATTAAAAGCGGGATTCATTTATTTTTTGGGTTAAAATTTTGCTTAAAATTATTATTGAACAAAAATATTTTCATGTGGATGACTGGAGTTAATTTTATAACTATTTTGTGTTTTTTGTTGTTATTCAATAGTTTTCATGTGATTTTTCATTGATTTTTCTTTTTAGATTTTTCAATGTGCAAAGGATGTGTGGCTGCAAATAATGAAGAGCTCTTAAAGTCTCTGTGATAAAAAATAAAATAAAATAAAATAAAAACCCTTCAATTTCTTTTGTAAAAAAGAAGTTCGATTTGATCACCTAATTTCTTATTCTAAACGCTGGAATGTGTGACTTATGTCGCACCCCCAAAAAAATAAACAAAAAAAGTTAGTTTTTGCGACATTCGACTGGCGACTTTCGTTTTGTTCTGTTTTGCTGATTTGGTTCTTTGGAGTCGCCACCTAGTATTTTGGTCACTAGGAACCCTAACTGGTCTTTCAGAGATTCTAAGGTAAGGGACTGGTTGCGTAAAGGGAAGGTATTAGCACCCCTAGTACGCCCTACCTAAGGTAAGCTGCTTGGTGTTTGGTTTGCCTTATAATTGCTATGGTGTTGGTATTTTTTAGGCTCGTCAATTGATTTTGGATAGAAATCTAAGGAGATTCCATGTGCTTTAAAAGCTCATTTTTCCCTTAGTATTTCAAAAGTTTGCGACTCATAAATCGTGGGATAATAAATAAAAAAAAATTAAATTTTGAAATGTCCTCGATTATAATCAAGGCTTCTTTCAAGAATGTGTGCGGATTTATTACTCCCAATAATATTTTGGATATTCATCCTTTTAAGGATTTCTTTATCCAAACATTAGCGGTAAATAATAAATAAATTCCTTTTCCAAAAATAAGATTTTTATAGTTTTTTTTTTTGAATATTGGCCAATACCCTTTGGAATTTTACAAACACGTTGTAAAATCCAAAAATGCAAGAAAATAATTTGTGTTTAAGAAATCTATGCGAAAACACACTTTCGAAGCTTCCAATATATTTGTTTTATAAAAAAAAGAATATTCAAAACATGTTAGAGTATTGGCCGTATGCAACACGCAAGAAAATATATATTTTTTTTAAAAAAAAACAATATTTTTTTTTGACGAAATCGGGTATTTTTAATAATGAATTTGTATCTCCACAGCATAAAAATACAAACTAATATTAAGTCATTTTAAAAAGATTATACAAAAAAAATCAATAATATTTTTAAGGAATTTTTAGAATTTCTTTGAAAGCAAAAAAAAATTATCTTTGAAAATTTTGGGTGCCACGACGAAAATCAGATATTTTGAATATTGAATTTATAGCTCCACAGTATATAAAAAAAAATACAAACCCCCTTAAAAATATATATATATATGTGAAAGGAAAATAACAAAATTTTGGTCTGGGCCGGACCCGGCCCAGACCGCCGGGTTGGGCCCGAATCCTTCTGGCCCATGTACATGTTTCTGGGCCAGAAACAGTCTGGCCCAGAAGATAAAACATAAAAAGGGGGGGAATTAATTTCCCCCCCGTCCCCTGCATGCAGGAGACGAAACCTAAGAAGACGAAGAAGAAAAGAAAAACAATGCAGGAGGGGGGAGAGTGTACCTGGCGGGGCTGGAGACGGTGGTTTGCTGGCGGGGCTACGGTGGCGTGGCTCGTTGACGGCGGCTCCGGGCGGCGTTGCTGCTATTTCTAACAGTGAAAAATTCTTCTTCCTCCCTTCTCCTTCGTTTTTTTTTTTCGTTCTCAGTGGCTGCCTATTCTCGGTTCGGTTTTGGTTTTGTTTCGGTTTCCTTCTTCTCGGTTTGTTTCTGTTCTTCTCTCTCTCTTCGGGTTGCTCTCTCTCTCTTTCTCTCTTCGGGTCTTTCTCCTTTTCTCTTCGGTTTTTCTTCTTTATTTATAGGGGCAGCACAGGTGGGGGGCCATGGTTAGTGCGCCTTCAATCACGCATGGCTGGTCGGCTCTTTCGGTGGTGGTGGGGGCGAGGAGAGAGACGCGGGAGAATTTTCGAATTTTTTCGTCTTCTGTTCTGTTAAAACGGGGGGAAGGAGGAAGATGAACAGTGTCGTTCAAAACGACACCGTTCTGATCTTCCTCTTTTTTTTTTTTTATATATATATATATGAAACGGCGTCGTTAAAACGGGGAAGGGAATTATTTTCCCTTCCCCTAACTCCTGCATGCAGAACGATTCTGCATGCAGGAGGAAAACTAATGTAAGGGCGAATGAAAAAGGCAGGGGGAGAAGAATACCTGGCGCGGCGGAGGCGATGCTGCTGGTCGAACGTCCGGGTTGACGGTGCTGCAGCGGAGGTCGGTGGCTTAAAACGCCGGTTCCCAACAGTCTAGTAACCTCTCAGGTCGTGCTTGGTCTCCCTTTCCTCTAAGCTTTCCCACGGCTTCGGTCCTCTTCCCCTCCTCCCGGTGCTGTTTCTTCGAGTTTTAAGTGTTTAGTTCAACTGTTTCTCTCTCCTTTAGTCTCTCTCTCTCTCTTGGTCTCGGGTTTTTTCCTTCTCTTTCTGCTCTCGTGCTTCCAGTCTCCCCCCTTCTTTTATAGGCGAGCAAAGGGAGCGGGGCTGCATGGGCTGAGCGTGGGGAGCAGAACAGCGTGGGTTGAGCTGGGCAACGTGGGGAGCAGCACAGCGCCGGTCGGCTGGTCGGCGAGCGTGGTTGATCAAGGCGTAGCCCTCCTGGCTTCGCGTCGTCCGAGGTGTATGGGCTCCGGGTTCTGTCAGCGCACGCGAGGAGAGAGGGGCACCGGCTGATTAAACAAAGGTTTTTTCCATGCTCGTTGCACGTTCGGGGAGGAAGAAGAAAGGGGAACAGTGCCGTCCAAAACGGCACCGTTCGGTCCTTTTTTTTTTTTCTTTATATATATATATATATATATATATATATATGAAACGGCGTCGTTTTGGGGAAAACACGCCGTGTCATTTAAAAACTGGCGCCAGACAGCGCCAAATTTCAACTCAGCCCCAATTATCTTTTGATTCTTTCAATTGCGTCCCTGCCAATTTCGGTCCTCGCCCCCATAGTTGGCCGCGTTTTTCACCTTGGTCCTTGGCCTCTGATTTATGCAATTAAGCCCTCAATTGATCAATAAACTTCCAATTTCTTCAATTACGCCCCTGGATCAAATCAAGACAGCCCCCTCTATTTACCCGCGTTTCCAAATTGGTCCCTGGTTTCGGATTTTCACAATTAAGCCCCTAATTGGCCATTAAACTTCAATATTTATGCAATTAAGCCCCTGATTTGGCCTAATAAATTCCAAAAAAATATATTTTGGCCCCAGAACTTAAATTTCTTCCAATTAAAACCCAAATTGACCTAAAAATAATTTTTCTTGCACTCCAATCCTCTATAAATTCAAATAAAATCCAATTAAGTCCATAAACATCCAAATTTGGGCTTTTCTCCTCAAAAATTCAAATTTTCCTTCTCAACAGGGCTCTCATCCTTCAAGAATATACTGTCAAAAATCCAATCTTTGTATTTTTTAACCTCCTTGACCAATCTTTCGACCATTTTCTGAGCGCTTATGCCTCCTGTTATTTTTCTAACCTTCTTCGGCTATTTATTTATTATTATTTTTATTTTTTTGTGGGGACCCAAAAATGGGTTACAACAGATGCCCCCTCTTTATAATGCTTACGGAGCAAAGGCGTAGTAAGTTTTATAAAGATAACCCAGTCTGAACTCCTGAAACTGATCTGGTCGAAGCTTGATCGATCTGAAACTCTTTCTTTACAGCAATCCTCTTCGGCCTCAAACATTGGGATCCCATCTGGCGATTCCCTGAAAATAAAAAATATGAGGTCCCCTGGCGACCTCCTTTGACAACTATCGAAATACGAGATCCCTTCTGGCGATCTCCTTTAATCAACTTGGAACCCCATCTGGCGATTCCTATATGAAATATGAGATATGAGGTCCCATCTGGCGATCTCCTTTAATCAACTTGGAATCCCATCTGGCGATTCCTTTTTAACCAACCCGAAATACGAGGTCCCATCTGGCGACCTCCAAATAGTGAAACACGAGATCCCTTCTGGCGATCTCCTTTAATCAACTTGGAATCCCATCTGGCGATTCCATTTTAACCAACATGAAATACGAGGTCCCATCTGGCGACTCCAAATAGTGAAACACGAGATCCCTTCTGGCGATCTCCTTTAATCAACTTGGAATCCCATCTGGCGATTCCTTTTTAACCAACATGAAATACGAGGTCCCATCTGGCGACCTCCAAATAGTGAAACACGAGATCCCTTCTGGCGATCTCCTTTAATCAACTTGGAATCCCATCTGGCGATTCCTTTTTAACCAACATGAAATACGAGGTCCCATCTGGCGACCTCCAAATAGTGAAACACGAGATCCCTTCTGGCGATCTCCTTTAATCAACTTGGAATCCTATCTAGCGATTCCCCTTTTTCCAAAATGCTATCGATGTCGCTCTTCCTGCTGGCAGGGTTTGAAAATTATTTCCTTTTCTTGTTGTCTAGAATCAACTCAATGATTCATTATTCGTCCCCAATCTTGTTGGAATGCACTAAGATCTCCTCCTGTAACGATAGAGAAAAAAAAACATACATGCAATGATTTATGATTAGATGCAATGCATGCATTCGTACCTGGTTTTTGAAACATAGGCCCCATCATCTTCTTCTAGTTCATGAAGCTCTTTCTTAATACGAGCTTGCTTTTGAAGTCGTATGCTGGATTCATCTCTTGCGTTGCCTCTTTTTACTGATCATATTCTTGGAGAATAATTCTTTGATTTTCTTCAAGTAGTCATTTTCTCAAAATGTATGACTTGTTATTGCCTTTTTTGTCATGCTTTTGTCAAATGATTTAGCTTGGTTTTCAAATCTATTGGCTTCCGTAATATATTTTTTATATATAAAAACATCTTGTATTGCCCCCAACGTAGGGGTGTGATCCTAGTCTGAGCTTTTGCTAAACTTTTTAATAAGTGATGAGAAAAACACCAAGACATGCACTGTTTGGATTAATACGAAAATGAATGTTGTGAGATCAATGCAAGAAGAAAGAAATCAATGGCCAAACTATCATTAACCCATTTTGACAAAAATATTCAGGGAAATCAACAATATTTTTTAAGATTTTTTCCGAAATATTTTTTTTTAAGTAAAAATATATATACACAATATACACACATATATATTACAATATACTATAATTCATAATATATATATAATAAAAATTCGGGTTGGGCCGGCCCAAATAAATGGGCCGAACCCAACCCAGCTGGAATTGGGCCAAACATCAGCCCAAAACAGGATTGGGCCGATCTCGGCCAGCAAGGAGGTTGGGCCAGACTCGGTCTGGCCCAAAATAAATAATAACAAAACTGGGCCGGAAACCCGGCCCAGTGTAAGAACCCAACGGGGAAGGGAATTATTTTCCCTTCCCCTAACTCCTGCATGCAGAACGATTCTGCATGCAGGAGGAAAACTAATGTAAGGGCGAATGAAAAAGGCAGGGGGAGAAGAATACCTGGCGCGGCGGAGGCGATGCTGCTGGTCGAACGTCCGGGTTGACGGTGCTGCAGCGGAGGTCGGTGGCTTAAAACGCCGGTTCCCAACAGTCTAGTAACCTCTCGGGTCGTGCTTGGTCTCCCTTTCCTCTAAGCTTTCCCACGGCTTCGGTCCTCTTCCCCTCCTCCCAGTGCTGTTTCTTCGAGTTTTAAGTGTTTAGTTCAATTGTTTCTCTCTCCTTTAGTCTCTCTCTCTCTCTTGGTCTCGGGTTTTTTCCTTCTCTCTCTGCTCTCGTGCTTCCAGTCTCCCCCCTTCTTTTATAGGCGAGCAAAGGGAGCGGGGCTGCATGGGCTGAGCGTGGGGAGCAGAACAGCGTGGGTTGAGCTGGGCAACGTGGGGAGCAGCACAGCGCCGGTCGGCTGGTCGGCGAGCGTGGTTGATCAAGGCGTAGCCCTCCTGGCTTCGCGTCGTCCGAGGTGTATGGGCTCCGGGTTCTGTCAGCGCACGCGAGGAGAGAGGGGCACCGGCTGATTAAACAAAGGTTTTTTCCATGCTCGTTGCACGTTCGGGGAGGAAGAAGAAAAGGGAACAGTGCCGTTCAAAACGTCACCGTTCGGTCCTTTATTTTTTTTTTCTTTTTATAAATATATATATATATATATATATGAAACGACGTCGTTTTGGGGAAAACACGCCGTTTCATTTAAAAAATGGCGCCAGACAGCGCCAAATTTCAACTCAGCCCTCAATTATCTTTTGATTCTTTCAATTGCGTCCCTGCCAATTTCGGTCCTCGCCCCCATAGTTGGCCGCGTTTTTCACCTTGGTCCTTGGCCTCTGATTTATGCAATTAAGCCCTCAATTGATCAATAAACTTCCAATTTCTTCAATTACGCCCCTGGATCAAATCAAGACAGCCCCCTCTATTTACCCGCGTTTTCCAAATTGGTCCCTGGTTTCGGATTTTCACAATTAAGCCCCTAATTGGCCATTAAACTTCAATATTCATGCAATTTCTGAAAATCTTTGATATTTTTATGAAAACCGGGTATTTTTAACTTTGGTTTTGTATCTTTACAGTATAAAAATACCAACCAACATTAACCCATTTTGACAAAAATATTCAGGGAAATCAACAATATTTTTTAAGATTTTTTCCGAAATATTTTTTTTTAAGTAAAAATATATATACACAATATACACACATATATATTACAATAAGTTATATTTTGGCCCCAGAACTTAAATTTCTTCCAATTAAAGCCCAAATTGACTTAAAAATCAATTTTTTCTTGCACTCCAATCCTCTATAAATTCAAATAAAATCCAATTAAGTCCATAAACATCCAAATTTGGGCTTTTCTCCTAAAAAATTCAAATTTTCCTTCTCAACAGGGCTCTCATCCTTCAAGAATATACTGTCAAAAATCCAATCTTTGTATTTTTTAACCTCCTTGACCAATCTTTCGACCATTTTCTGAGCGCTTATGCCTCCTGTTATTTTTCTAACCTTCTTCGGCTATTTATTTATTATTTTTTTTTTTGTGGGGACCCAAAAATGGGTTACAACAGTTGTATTTTTTAACCTCCTTGACCAATCTTTCGACCATTTTCTGAGCGCTTATGCCTCCTGTTATTTTTTGAAGTCGTATGCTGGATTCATCTCTTGCGTTGCCTCTTTTTACTGATCATATTCTTGGAGAATAATTCTTTGATTTTCTTCAAGTAGTCATTTTCTCAAAATGTATGACTTGTTATTGCCTTTTTTGTCATGCTTTTGTCAAATGATTTAGCTTGGTTTTCAAATCTATTGGCTTCCGTAATATATTTTTTTTATATAAAAACATCTTGTATTGCCCCCAACGTAGGGGTGTGATCCTAGTCTGAGCTTTTGCTAAACTTTTTAATAAGTGATGAGAAAAACACCAAGACATGCACTGTTTGGATTAATGCGAAAATGAATGTTGTGAGATCAATGCAAGAAGAAAGAAATCAATGGCCAAACTTTGCTTTATTGATTTAAGGGCTTGCATCAAGCATAATATCTTTTTACAGAGTCAGAATTCACAGGCCTAGCTAAGTCTTCTCCATCCATTCTAGCTAACTTCAATGCTCCTCCTGAGAATGCCTTTGTTACTACATAAGGACCCTCGTAATTTGGTGCCCATTTGCTTTGATCATCTCCGGGTAATGACAATATTGTCCTTAATACTAGATCCCCTTCTTGAAACATCCGCGGTCTAACCTTCTTATCATATGCCTTAGCCATTCATTTATGGTAAAGCTGGTGATGACATATTGCGGCCATCCTCTTTTCACTGATCAGGTTCAGTTGCTCGTGTCTCACTTTGGCCCACTCGGCCTCTTCTAACTCAGAATCTATTAACACTCTTAACGACGGGATTTCCACTTCCAAAGGCATCACTGCCTCCATACCGTATACCAGAGAATATGGGGTAGACCCTGTCGAGGTTCGAACTGCGGTGTGATATGCATGAAGGGAAAATGGCAACATCTCATGCCAATCCCTATAGGTGACTACCATCTTCTGAATAATCTTTTTGACATTCTTGTTAGCAGCTTCTACCGCCCCATTCATGTTTGGTCTATATGGCGAAGAATTGGATTGCTTGATTTTCCATTTAGTGCAGAGCTCTATTATCATCTTGCCGTTGAAATTTTGGGCATTATCAGTTATAATCTTTTCTGGTGGACCATACCGACATATCAAATCTCTCTCAATAAATTTCTTCACCACTTTTTGCGTCACATGAGCAAATGACCCGGCTTCTACCCATTTTATGAAGTAGTCAATAGCCACGAGGATAAATCTATGATCATTGCTCGCTTTTGGGTTTACAGGTCCAATCACATCAATTCCCCACATCGCGAAGGGCCATGGAGATGTTAGGTTAAACAGAGGAGCTAGTGGCATATTGACCTTGTCACTGTAAATTTGACATTTGTGACATTTTCTGACATAGTCTATACAGTCTTTTTCTAGTGTCATCCAAAAATAACCAGCCCTTTGGATTTTCCTTGCCATCATATGCCCGCTAGCATGGGTTGAGCAAATCCCTTCTGTCGCACGTGTGCGGCGGCGCGGCGATCATCCACCCTCAAGGAAAAATCGGAATATTTATTCCTGGCAAATAGGGAGAGACAAGGAATTCTTGTCTCTACCAGTGAAAATATGGACTGGGAGTCGCCACCTAGTATTCTGGTTACTAGGAACCTTAACTGGTCTTTTAGAGATCGGTACGGAGACTGGTTGCGTAAAGGGAAGGTATTAGCACCCCAACTACGCCTACCTAAGGTAGGCTGCATTGTTTTAATGTCTGATAAAATCTAAAATCGTGTTGTGGTTTTTTTATTGTTGATTCGTTTACGGTTTAAGAAAAGTCCTCCTTTGTAAGGAGATCCTTATCTTTATCAGGTAAAAACTAATTATTCGAAGTCGTCAAAAGAAAATATCTTTTTAATATCAGGAATACGATTTACGTATAAATTCATAATCCCTGATATTAAAATCAAACAAAATAAAATATTTTGTTGTTTTTGAGATTTTAGCCAATGTTCTCTTGATTTTAATAAACTGGTTATTAAAGCCAAAATGCATGCTAAAATATTGTTTTTTGACATATGAAAAATATGATATGATATTTTAGATTTGAGACACTTGGCCGTATGCACAAAAATGTTTTTTTAATTTTTTTTGTATTTTTGGAAGTTTGTGACAAAAAAAACCGGGTATTTTAATACCCGATTTGTATTTTTACGACATAAAAATACTACCCAATATTAATAAACATAACATAAATAAAAAATGGGAACATCATAAATATTTTTTCTTTTTTTAAATGGGCCGGATCAGGCCCAATTGCATGGGCTGGGCCAAACCTGGCCCATTCCATGGGATGGCTGACGTCCCAGCCCAGGCCCAAATGGCTGGTTACTGTGTGCACAGTAACCAGTGAATTAATTTGCCAAGTTACTGTGCACAGCACAGTAACCGGGTAATTAATTCATGGCTTGCAGAACGTGCACAGTGCATGTTCTGCATGCAAGAAGATGAACAATAAAACAAGATAAGGGGTTGAGGGCTGACTTGTGGTGGCTGTCGTCGATGGCGGAGCTGCTGGTGGCGACAGGAAGCGGCGCTGACAGTGGGGTGGCCGGCGGTGGCTCTACGTTTTCCTTCTTCTCCGCTTCTTCCTTTCTCTTCTCTGCCTTCTCTCCTCTCTTCTCCCTTTTCTCCCTCTCTTCTCCCTCTCTTCTCCCTTCTGTTCCCTCTCTCTCGGTCCCCTTTTTTTTTTTTTTTTTTTTCAGCAGCCCTCCCCTGTATTTATAGGGGGAGGAGAACGTGTTGGGGCGACTACTGTTGGCCGCCCCCTCCACTACCTTTAACGGATAACAACGCCAGGCAAGTGGGTGAATTGTGGGCGTCTTATTGCACCAAAGCCGGGAAAGAAAGTAGGCGAAAAGAGAAGAAAAAAAACGATTCTTCTCCCCTCTTCTCTGCGTGTCCAGGGGAAGAAGACGATGGTGCCGTTTCCAAACGGCACCGTTTTGCGTTTTTTTTTATAATATATTTTTTGAATTTTATTATTTTTATTATTTTTTCTGTGGGGACCCAAAAATGGGTTACAACACCTTCATGGACCTCTCTTAATGCCCTTCTAGCATCTGCCTCATCCAAACACCTTAACAGGGTTCCATCAAATGACCTTTTATATAAAATCTCTCCATCTAAATAGAAGTCTATAGCCAACCTTCTCAAGGTTTTCTTATCCGTCTTAGAAGCTCCCACCGGATATTCCTGATTCTGCACAAGATTCTTGATATCGTAATACCAAGGTTGTCCGTCTATCTCTCCCTCAACTAAACAACAGTGAGCTGGATCATTTCTAATATCAATGTGTACCGGTTGTACCTTGCACTTGAGATCAATGGTAGTCATAGCAGCTAATGTGGCCAAAGCATCCGCAAAATGGTTCCCCTCCCTTCCCAGATGGGTGAATCTAATTTCTTCAAATTCCTTTGCTAGCATGGATAGGTATTCCTGGTAAGGCCTCAACTTTTCTTCTTTGGTTTGCCATTCCCCTTTTACCTGGCAAATGATCAACATTGAGTCCCCATATACATCTATCTTCTTTATTTTCAGCTCCAATGCTGCTTCTAAACCGAGGATACAAGCTTCATACTCAGCTGTATTGTTGGTGCACTCGAAGTGTAGTTTGACCGAAACTGGGTATTGTTTCTTATCAGGAGAGATTATTACCGCCCCTGCCCCGTTACCATATACATTTACTGCCCCATCAAAAAACATGGTCCACCAATCTGTCTTTTCTTCTTCCTTTTCTATTGACAATATATCTTCATCAGGGAAATCAAAATCCAAAGGTTCGTAATCTTCAATAGCATTATCGGCCAGATGGTCTGCGATTGCACTCCCTTTTACGGCTTTCCTTGTCATATACACTATGTCATATTCTGCTAATAAAACTTGCCACCTTGCAATCCTACTTGAGAGAAAAGGCTTATTACAAATATACCTCAGAGGATCCACTTTTGAAATCAACCAAGTGGTATAGTATAACATGTAATGTCGCAACCTCTTTGCCGCCCACACCAACGCACAACAGAGCCTTTCTATCTCCGTGTATCTGGACTCACATTCAGTGAATTTCTTACTCAAGTAATAAATAGCTCTTTCCTTCCTTCCGGTTTCATCATGCTGACCCAATACACAACCCATGGCTACTTCAGTAACGGTTAGATATAATACTAGAGGTTTTCCTGATACAGGAGGAACCAGTAAAGGTGGATTTTGTAAATAATGCTTGATTTTATTGAATGCCTCCTCACACTCCTCATTCCAGGTTCCGAGATTCTTTTTCCTTAGTAGCCGGAATATAGGCTCGCATGTTGTTGTTAGCTGAGCTATAAACCGAGCAATGTAATTCAACCTTCCCAAGAATCCTCTTACTTCTTTCTCCGTCTTAGGGGACGACATGGCCTGGATGGCCCTTACTTTATCCGGATCCACCTCTATACCTCTATCACTTACCACAAATCCCAACAGCTTGCCCGATTTAACTCCGAATGAACATTTTGCAGGATTAAGCCTTAGTTCATACTTCCTCAACCTCTCAAATAACTTCCTCAAAACTTCCACATGATCTTGTTCCTTTTTAGACTTGGCAATCATATCATCTACATACACCTCAATTTCTTTGTGCATCATGTCGTGGAATAGAGTCACCATTGCTCTTTGATATGTTGCACCCGCGTTCTTTAACCCAAATGGCATGACCTTGTAGCAGTAGGTCCCCCAAGGTGTGACAAAAGTTGTTTTCGCCTTATCCTCTAAAGCCATTTTTATTTGGTTGTATCCTGAAAAACCGTCCATAAAGGAATAAGTGGAACTTCGGGCAGCATTATCCACTAAAACATCTATGTGTGGTAGAGGAAAATCATCCTTAGGGCTAGCTTTATTCAAATTCCGAAAATCCACACAAACTCGAATCTTCCCTTCCTTCTTAGGCACCACAACAATGTTAGATACCCATTGTGGGTATCTAACTACTTCTAGAAAACCAGCATCCCACTGCTTTTCGAGTTCTGCCTTGACCTTGATCCAGACGTCTGGGTGGGCCCTCCTTAGCTTCTGCTTGACTGGCTTATAACCGTTTCCTCCAACGGTATCTTGTGTTCTACAATACTTGTATCCAAACCGGGCATATCTTCATAGGACCAAGCAAAGACATCTGAATACTCTTGTAATAGGGTGATCATTTTTATCCTTTGTTCAGAAGTAATTAGGGTACCTATTTTCAACTCTTTCTTGAGCTGACCATTGCCCACATTGATGGTTTCGAGTTCCTCGGTGGCAGGCTTCCAAGTCTGTTCCTGTTGTTCTACTAGCCTGGTGAATTCACTGATATTGCTTTCATCCCACTCTTCTTCTTCCATAGCTATTACATGCTCGTTCAAGTTTGGCCATTTATTCTTGATGCTAAATGTATGTGATGTTGTTGGAGATCCGCTTTCAGGATTCCTGAAAGCGGGAAGTGCTTGGTGTAAATG
Source organism: Populus tremula (assembly GCA_964019445.1). Taxonomy (NCBI): domain Eukaryota; kingdom Viridiplantae; phylum Streptophyta; class Magnoliopsida; order Malpighiales; family Salicaceae; genus Populus; species Populus tremula. Next base: position 106,024 of record CAXHTJ010001240.1, read on the forward strand.
CATATATATATAAAAAACAATTTCTGAAAAAGTGCATGATCTCACATTCATTCAAAGGAAAAAGGTGGGCTCTATGACAAATATAGAATCTAGCTGACATCATGAGCCTTGATTGTCAACTAGAGAAAACAAAAGCAAACATAAGCAATGACAAAAACATGCTAAGGCAAACAAAGTTGGTTTACATTTTGAAAACCACTGGAGCTTCTTGGTCACCCAATTCTGAAACTTTTCGCCTGGAGCCAGCTTGCGCACAACGGTCTTGGCGGAGACTTCTTCTAGTGTATGGATCGTCAGTTGTGGCAGCGCTTCATCTTCTTTTCCCGCTACTGCTTTCACGTCATCCCCTTTCTTCTCGTTTCCCTCCAAGGTGTTTATGCTCATATGAGCCAGTTCTATACCCAGGCTTTCAGCTCCCTTATCATGTTGCACTATGTATGCAGCTCTTGGGAATGATACGCTAAGGGGAGGGATTTCTAGTTGTTCTTCTTCAAGATCTCTTCCTTTAATTCTAGCCATCCTTCTTGTCCTTCTCCGATCAGCAGCCCAACGATAATCCTCTTGGTTAGGTTGATATCCTAGCCCAAATCTTTGATCAGCTTTTCTCTTCCTTGTCGGATTAGCCCCTTCTGGTATTCCGCAAGCGAGGTTATATTGACGTGGGACCCCACGGTTCAAGAACATAGACTTGCCATCCTTGCTGCTTCTGAGATCCTTGGCCTTCTTAACACGGTGTTCTCCGGCACCCAGTCGGTGTTCACGATCTCAAAAGCATGGATATTGCCATCCTTGCAATCCTCTGCTTCGATGAAAGGCACAGCCACATTCTTTATCATGGATATTGCCTCCTCAGCCTTGACAGTTACCAACATCCCATTCATGATGTACTTCAGGCATTGGTGCAATGATGAAGTTACTGCCCCCGCTGCGTGGATCCAAGGTCTTCCCAACAACATACTATAGGAAAGGTGGATATCCATAACCTGAAGTGTCACTAGGAACATTTGCGGTCCCACATATAGCTCCACTTCTAAAGTCCCAAGTATTTGCCTAGGTGAGCCATCAAACGCTCTGGCCATGATAGTACTTGGCTTCATATGAGATTCATCAATCGGCATTTCCTCCAGAATGTGCTTTCGCAACACGTTGAGGGCCGAGCCATTATCGGCGAGCACCTTCCCTACAAGACAGTCTTTGCACCTAACAGTAATGTATAAAGGCTTGTTGTGTCCGGTACCTTCAGCATCAAGCTCATCAGCCGTGAAGTAGAGGTAATTAGTTGCATGGATCCTCCCTACTAAATGCTGCATGGTTTTATGCAAGGCATTTCGATGCGGCTCAGAGCTGAGTATCAAGGACATAAGGGAGATCCGCGCTGGAGTCTTTTTTAGTTGATCCACTATGCAATATTCGCTATGCTTGATCAACTTCAAAAACTCATTCGACTCCTCTTCCGTTACCGGCTTATTAACTTCGAGAGCTTTGTCTAGATCTACCACTTCCTTACCCTTTTCCTTCCTCCATTCTTCAGGCGTAAAGCAACGACCACTCCTGGTCAAACCACTTATCTCCGTCTGGAACAAAGGAAGAGGCGCTCGAATGTTGGAGGCATACCCATAATTATACGGCATGGCATTGTGATTCTCTTTTGTGCAGGACGGTTTAATCAAGATCAGCCTTGGAGGCCCATTAGCAGTCTGTTGGATTCGGCAAACTCCTGCCATCTCATCTTGGCCTTCCATCATGCTTACCTCACACCTGCTCTCCATGGGTTCAATCCTCAATTGTCCCATCTTTAACATTTTTGCGATCTTTTCGCAAAACTCTGCGCAATCCTCAATGTGATGTCCATCTCTTCCGTGGAACT
>CAXHTJ010001241.1:0-66630 GCA_964019445.1 Populus tremula
TCCAATTTTGGAAGTCTTCATTTGTTAGGGAAGTTTCCTCATCGAGCTCTTCATCAGCTTGCTCAAAGATATGGCCCCATCATGCATTTGCGGTTAGGCCTGGTGCGACCATTGTTGTCTCTTCGCCTGAAGCTGCCGAGTTATTTCTTAAGACCCACGACCTTGTTTTTGCTGGCAGACCACCTCACGAGTCTGCAAGGTACATCTCTTATGGACAAAAAGGCATGGCTTTTGCACAATACGGTTCGTATTGGCGCAGCATGCGTAAGATGTGCACAGTAGAGTTGCTTAGTAGCTTGAAAGTTGCATCTTTCAAGGCAATGAGAATGGAGGAGCTTGATCTGTTGATTAAGTACATTCAAGAAGCTGCACAGGAACGTGTTGCTGTCGATCTGAGTGCCAAGGTTTCGTCCCTCAGTGCTGACATGAGCTGTAGAATGGTGTTTGGGAAGAAATATTTAGATGAGGATCTTGACGAGAGGGGATTCAAATCTGTGATGCAAGAGGTCATGCATTTATCAGGAGCTCCATACTTGGGAGATTACATTCCTCAAATCGCAGCTCTTGATCTCCAGGGACTGACAAACGCATGAAGGCTATTTCCAAAGTGTTAGATGTCTTTCTTGACAAGATTATTGACGAGCATGTACACTACCAGGAGAAGGGCAAAAACAAGGACTTTGTTGACGTCATGCTAAGTTTCATGAAATCCGAAGAAAACGAGTACCTCGTTGATCAAGGCTGTATGAAAGCCATAATGGTGGTAAATGAACATTTTATCTTTAATCTTGATGAAAGAGTTAAACTAACTACACAATAATGGTAGCACATTACTGATCTAAATATATGCTCCTGCACATGACATTTTGCAGGACATGCTTGTGGGTTCAGTGGACACTTCAGCAACTGTGATTGACTGGGCATTCTCAGAACTGATAAAAAATCCACGGGTTATGAAGAAACTGCAAAAAGAACTAGAAGAAGTAGTGGGAAAGCAAAGGATGGTGAGGAATCAGACTTGGAGAGGTTGGAGTACCTAGACATGGTTGTGAAGGAAACCTTGCGGCTCCATCCAGCGGGTCCTCTGATGATCCCTCATGAGGCCACGGAGGACTGCGTTGTGAATGGCTTCCACATACCGAAGAAATCACATGTTATAATCAATGTATGGGCCATTGGTCGAGACCCAGAAGCTTGGACCGATGCAGAAAAGTTCTACCCAGAGAGGTTTGTTGGCAGTGACATAGATGTTCGGGGCCGCGACTTCCAGCTTATTCCTTTGGCACTGGCCGCAGAAGCTGCCCTGGAATGCAATTAGGGCTGACTGTGGTGCGGCTGGTGGTTGCGCAGCTGCTGCATTGCTTTGATTGGGAACTTCCAAATGGAATATTGCCATCTGAAGTGGACATGACAGAAGAGTTTGGTCTCGTACTCTGCAGGTCCAAGCATCTACTAGCTATTCCTACATATCGCCTTAACAAATGAAGCTAAATGTGTCAGTGTCTTGTTTTAGATCAAAATAATGTTCCCTGCTAAATTAATTGCTCCTTCAGGGATTCTGTGTGCTTTCTTGTTCATCACACTCTTTAAAGGATTTTACCGTCTTTTTAAGAGCAAATAAATGAGGTATATGCCATTTCTTTTGGAAAACATATAACAGCATCGTTAGACTTGATGACTTTGTTTATACATAGCACTAGCGATTCGTAGACACAGCATGATTGTTTGCTTTATGCATAACAAGTGTTAATAAATCAGAAGCAAATCTAGCTGTTTCTCAACTAGGTGTGACTATGGCCTCCAAAACCAAGGTCATAGAGAGCATAAAAAACAAAAGAGTTTAATATTTTATTAAATATATATTGAATGATGAAATAAAAAAAACATTACCTTAAAAAAATGATAAAAAACTAAAATAATTTTAAGCAAACATCATGAAGCTTGGTTAATTTTCAAAGCTTACAACAAGTAAAATCTTAGACACGAGTTTAACCAAGTTGAAATTCAAACCAATTACATGTTGAAGAATTATATCAGGTAAACAAATACTGCTTTTGAAAATTTTGCAAAGCAAAAAGATAATAATTAAAAGAATGAGAATGAAATGGAAAAAAATTTATGGAGGGTGAATTGAAAAAAAAACGCAACTCTAAAAATTATATTAGACTACAAAAAACAACAATAAAAAAAATAAGATCAAATTGACAAAATAAAAAATTTAAATGAGGATGAAATTAAAAGAAAAATATAATTCAATAAATTATTTAAAAAAAATATAACAAAAAAGCAGGGACTAAATAAAAAAGAAATAGATGTTTAAGGATGACTTGAAAAATCAGGTGGCAGGGTGCAAATACTGAGAGAAAGAGAGAGGAAATAAAGAAGAAAAAAAAAATGTAGACGGTGACAAATTTGACCTCTTATTAGTGCACCACACAACACATATCCAGTGAAGAGACACTGAGACGAAACTGAAGCCACCTTAAAAGAGCCTTTCGGCCCTGGAATCAACCTCACGTCCTGTTCAAAGATGATCGAACAGTTGACGTTACACAACAAGCATCTACCCTTTTTTTTTAATTATTAAAATACTCGAATAACCCCACCCCAACCAATATATATATAAAACCAACAATAAAATCACACAAATACCTTTTAACCTGAGCTAAATTATATGACATCAAGGATGCCAATGTCCTTTTACCAGGCAACAATATTAATAATAATGAAAAGGCTCTCCATATAGTTTTTTATTTTATTATTAAGAATAAAAATGTTATTTTACTGTATATTTTAATTGAAAATAAAAAAAATAAGTAGAAGCTTAAAATTTTATTTTTTATAAGAGTAGTGTTATAAATTCACTGTATAAACTAAACACAAAATACTTGTACTGCCTCTAATCAATTATAAAACACCAAATTATCCAATACAAAAACTATTTTACCCTCAAACACATCATAAAGAGCTAATTTTTTTTTAAGGCCAAGAAGAGAATTGTTGTTCCTCTTCACAATGAACTGTAGTTAGTTTTTTTAGAAAAAGTAAGGGTTTGTTGGTAAATAACCATAAGTTCTTGGGAACTTTTGAGAAATAAAATAAACGAAAAGAAAAAAAGGTGAATTCTTAAGGAAGTGGAACCTTTTGATCTCGAGTCAGACCAACGACCATTGTTCAATGGGTACACTTCGAGATTATTTTTCTAAATTAAATTTTAGAACCTGACTTGTTAATTAAAACACCACTAAACTGATCTTTCATTATATTTTATATATTCTTAAATTTTTATTTGATTCTTTATACTATCGGGTCAAGATCATGTTTTTAAACTAACTAATCACATGTAATAAGTCAAGTATTTGAGCATAATTAATTCAAATTAATTATTTTTTTTATTATAAAAAAATAAAAATAATATTATTTTAAAAATAAAAAAAATTTTGATTAGTTTTTTCTAGGACTAATGGGGTTACGGACTAACTCTTTTTATTGAGTCATACTGAATTAATTTTCTCATATTTTTATTAAAATTTACTCAACTAAACCCTAGATAGAATGTTGGGTTAGATTTTAAAACAAATTTTGTAGTTCGTTAGTCATACTTCTATGCATTGAACCTATTAGAGATTAAAGGTTAGTTTGATAATGCTATAATATGATGTATATTTTATCTTAATTATAATTTTAAAAATATTTATTTAATTAATATACACTATAATTTTATATAAATTCACTGAAACTCTTTATTAAAATCTTATTAAAAAAATAATTTATAATTTTTTTAAACTGCAACCTGCACCCTCAAAACCAGCCATGATGCTATAAAGCACGGAGGATAAGATGTCAAGAAAAAATAAAATCCAGGAAGCCCAAATAATATAAATTACATGAACATCAATTTAATTTAACTTAAAAAAAAAAAATGGTTAGCTTCTGACAAATCTAGAATACCAAAAGCTACGCACTTTTTTACTTTGCACTTAATTTTAGTCTTTAATACCAGCATGCAAAATAAAATACATCTAAGAGAGAACAAGGGGAATAAATCATAATAAAAACTTAATTTACTGATTAGATTTTAAGTTAGCATTATCCTTGGTGGAGGTGGCGGGTTTTCCTTTTTACACTCTCATATAGTGGGTCGTCCTGCTGCTATTTAGTTTATTTATTTATTTATTTTTTAATTTTAGTTATGTCATGTGCTTGATGAGATCAGCAGTGAGGGTTTCTTTCTTATTTTCGTATTATACATGAGGGAAGAATAATTTTAGGTTTTTATTTTATTTTATTTTCCTTTCGTTTTCCATTTTATTTATGGATGGAAACAATAAATAATATATTACCTTGACTCAATAGTATAAATGAAATGAAAGGATAAAAAAAAATAAATTAGTTGTTTTAGTTTTCGTTGGCCAATAATTCCAGGGGTTTAACTTGATTTGATTGTATATAGAAAAAAAAAGGAAAGAATTTTGGATGTGGTTTTCTTCTAATCATAGATCCAGGATTAATATGAGTGTCTGAACTAGTTTATTCGTATTTTAACTAATCTTTCGAGTTCTGAAATTAACGATCATATAAACTTTTAACAACCTTAAAATTTATAAGATTTGAACTGATAATTTCTGAAAAATAAATTTAAAATTTCATTAATTAAATTACACTCCTCAAAATTCTATCATCACCGATATTAATTACACAAGTCTGTGATTCAATAGGTTTGGAAAAATAACATCAATTTATATGTTCCTAACTAAACCAGAGAATTAAAAAAATAAATTTATATGTGCATTTGGAAGACATGGGCTTTACTCTATGCTCCCCAGACGAAATATGTCAGCAGTGGTGCTCTCTTTCTTGCAAATTTTATCACGCGTCTGCCCAGAAACATTTAAATGGTATTTAAGAGTGTGGTTGTTGTTATTTTTCAAAATGCTTTTCATTTTTTTAGATTAACACATTAAAATGATTAGAAAACATCAAAAACATATTAATTTAAAACAAAAAATAAAATAAAAAATTTTCAAATTTTTTTGGAAATGCTTTCCAAAAGCATTTCCAAACAGGCCTAGTGTCACAGTAAAAGCCTCTTGTCCGAGGCTAAAAGGATTGTAAATTCTGGCATAAATGCACTATCACTCGTGGGTTCCTTAATTAGTGTGTAATGTGGGTCTTTAGCCTTAATTCGGCGCTTAAAATCTTAAACTGCATTCCCATTCACAGAGAAACCTTTTAAAAATGCGAGATGGAAAACCATCTATACTAATAGTAATAGTTCAGTAAATAGAACTTGAAATTAAAAATTTGTTTTTTTATTATTTTATATTTAAATCTTATGATTATTAATATAATAATCACTAAAAACATCCATAATTATTAATTTTAAAATTTATAGAATTGATCCAGATATATACCAGAGACTAATATTAATTAAAAAAAAAATGCTAAAGTGAAGTGTCAGTGCTTCTTCTTTTTGCATCAGATAATTATAGGTAATCGTGGTTATTATCTATCTTTTACGGGCCCGTGTACACTTCTTTTCATATTCTTTCAATAATTGAAACCGAATAGTGGTATTTTATTAATAACTTGTACCTTGTAATTATTAATCAAGTGCTAAATCAGAACACAACTTTGATATTTGATAATCAAATTAAAAGTGTAAAAGGTAATGGGGTAATAATTGTTTTTTTTATTTTTTTAAGAAATGTATCTAGATAATATTGTTTTTATTTTTAAAATTTATTTTTAATAACAATACTTTAAAATAATAAAAAAAATAATTTTAAACAAAAACAAATAATTTTTTTTTGAATACCCGTGATAACCCGCGTTCCCAAACAAGTTCTCGAAACATGCATAGATACTTTGCAAAATGCCTGCCTGAAAATGATAGATCAGATTGTTTATATATGTATGAGAAGCGGAAAAGTAGGAAACATTGCCCATGAAACAGGATGGCTCTATTTTATTATTTTTGACGGTCATTACTCCGCACATGTATTTTAACAAAAAAACTTTATCAAGCTTGGCTTGCATTCAAGAACTGTAGCTTGCAAGATAAAAATACTGTAAGTTAAATATATTTATAAAAAAACTAATAAAAAAATAGATGTAATAAATAAAAATCCTATCATCCACTTCACATATAAAACGAATAAAACAGAGTTGCCGGTGTGTGTGATAATGAAGTCGTGAACATGCCGATTCTAATTTTCCACATCGGATTGTGACCGTCGCGTTAAAAGTACAGACATCACGTGCTGAATGTATTCCGTTCATACAACCTCTAAGATGTATGACAATATGAAATCTTTTTAAACCACCATGTCATTTCAGCTTAGAAACTTTTTTTTTTTCCGCATATTTTTTGTTTTGTATTGTCTCGTATAAAAAATCACAGAACCTATATAGAATAGATTAATTATCTATTAGTAAATGAAAAATAAAATTTTAACATTAGGAATAAAAATTTTATATTTGTTACTATCTGTTTAATTGCCGACTTTATTTCCCATTATTTATAAGAAAAAATCACCTTCCTTCCGCTAAAAAACTCATTGGTAGTGAAAAAAGGAAGAGAAGATTTACCATAAAAGAATGTTTCACTAAACAAATGCTTTATATCGTTTAATACGGCTCAAACAGGAGTATCCATGACAAATCCTTGCTCAATCTCAAGGACTCCATTGATGACCAGAAATAGTGAACTAAGATGACATTGAAAGTTGCAAGACATTCTGACGAGAGGGCTCCAAGGTTGACAGGATAGATGACCAGATGTTTGATGGTAACCTGCTCTTAAAGTCCCTCAACTGTTTAATCACTCGGTTGACGGTTTCCTCTGTTGCTAAAGTTTCATCATCAGCCCATAGTATCTGCAAGGAAAGTATTCACAGCAGAAATTACTATTTCTTTTTCAGAACTCGCAGAAACTTAACGACGAGTGAAAACTATGTTTTATGTATTTTGATGAGTATATAAAGACTCTTTTGGTACTAAGTCTGATAAAATTGTACTTGAATGCAAAATGTGCCTGATGTCTTTCCAAAGGCCAGACACTGGAAAGATTTCACCAGCAATATACTATTTTTATGACTCTGGATCTTAAAGGAACTACTTAGAGAGAGTGAAAACTGTTAAATCTTATGGAGGTGGGAAAACTGAGAGATATCATGAGTATTGCCCTCAACAGTGTTGGGGATTCTGCTTCCCCTGCGGAACGGTGGTGTTCATGATCATTGCTCAAAAGAGGTTAAGCACACTAGCACATAATATTTAACGTGGTTCGGCAAATTGCCTACATCCACAGGAGAGATCGATATTATTAGAGATAGAGAAAGAATACAACACATGGAGGAGGATCACATCCACTCAACTCCCATCTCTCATTGCTACATAGGGCAGCAGCTGCATAAGGCAGCAGGGCTGCTGGTGGCAGCCCTTCTCTTTCTTTCTCTCTTCTTCTCTCTTTTGTAGCTCTCTTACAAGACTCTCTCTCTCTCATTTTGTACTGCACTCTTAGTGTCTATTTATAGGCTTTAATGACAGCTCCTCTTACTTCTTTGTCAACAATGGTGGCTGTCAAAGTCAAGGTTGGTGGCTGCCACCAACAAGCCACCATTGTAGCCTCTTTCTTTGACTCTCACAAGGCAGCCACATAATTGACAATATTCCAACAAACAGGTCAGAGAGAGAAATTACCTCTGCAAAAGCAGCGATGATTTTGGGAAGATAAGCAAACTCTTGGCGAAGAAGTTCGTCCTCTGATCTGAGAGAATAAAAAATGCAACAAACAGTTAATTTTGAAAATTATAGTTGCACCAGTTTCATATGGAAAAATAAATATCATATAGCTTACATCTCAACTATTGAACACAGCAGATCATGTGCAATTTTGACTTCGAGTAGATTGTTCTTTATTGGCAAATGGCTTAACCATGTACTAAACACCTGCTAAGTAGATAGAAATGGAAGTTGATGAAATTACCACAACCCAATTTGAAAAGGATAGGAGGAAGGAGGATTTTACATAACAAATCACTTACCTAAGGAGAGATCTTGCGTACAAGTAGAAAACATCCAATCATAAAATTAGCATTTCTAGCAAAATTCAACATGGAAAACTCTGCTGGAACTTCTAGCATAAAGTTTACAACTATTCGTATTACTGGTAGCATAAATATAGTATCAAATTGCTTCCACAGACTGAGAGCTGTAGAAAACTCCCTTTGGGACCTGTAGAAAATCTCAACAGCAACTTTTCTGTAAACTACATTAGATAACTTAGAAGATTGAAAATATTAGGCCACGTTCCTTTTCTTACTCCATGATAATATAGCTCTTGGCTGTTATTGCAGTCAAAAACCAGAATGGAGGAGAGTTGCTTCAACTTTAGTACCAGACACAAATATCATACTGAATCTCTTCAGAGATACAAAATTGACAACAAAATAAATTAGACTGTGTTACCAGCCCTTCAAGATTTTGAAAACATGTTTCCGACATTTTGGAATTTTGAAGAAGCTGGAAAAAACCATCATAAATTTTAGTTTTGGTAGTTGGAAAGATGCGAAAAGTAATGGTAGACTACTTCTGCCTTGTTACCACCTCACGTTACCCCTCAATTGAAGTTACAAGAAATAGTCTTTTAGCTAGCTAGATTGCTTGAATTGCAGAACGAAATCGCTTTTCTGTACTTCTAGACCAAATTCAAAACTACTTAAATATACAAAATATAAGAAGCAAGAGTAGCAATGCACCTCACTTGCATTGATTCTGTCCTTGTGGAATAGGTATATTTGTCCGAGAGCTGTAACAGCAGCATCATGGGCCATTATGTAATCTCGGTGCATTGCCATTGAATCGCTTATGTTAGCATTTAGAGCAGAAACTGCTTCTGCCAAATGAAAAAAAATGGGATTTATTGTATAAATACTGCACGCAGGTAATAACAGGACTACATGAAGAATAAACATGCTACCTCCAACCAGAGGTTTGAAGATAGATCCACCAAAGGCTGCAGCAACACCAATTCCATGTGCAGCAACCTGCAATAATTCATGTTCCGAGTAAGAGATTTTCTCTATTTATGAGGTGCACAACATCATTGTCATCGCTAGGCTGGGTCATAAACAGACCTCTCGAACTTCTGGTTCATCATTATTGCAAGCTTTAAATAGCAACAAGAGTTCACTCTCACAGAACCTGCTTTATCAATTTGGTATTATAGTGCATTAAATTTACCTTCTCTAACCAAATTAAAAAGGACCAGGCTTACTTCAAAGCTTCTTCTTGGAATTCCTCTACAACATCAGTGAAAATCTTCAAGGCAATTTTTCTTTCTTCAACTGTTTTACCCTTAACCTGCGGCAAGAAAATAAATGGAGTAGAGCTCTATCAATTTTTCAGTTCTCTGTCTCCCTGTCTCTGAACCTCCATGGGCTCATATTCACAATATGTTATTCAAAGAGTAAAAAAGTGTGCACTGGTAATTTTCTCATTCTTTATCAGATGTAGAATTACAACTGACTAGAGAATCAACCTCTACACGAACCTTCTTCAACATATCCAGTTTTCTATTCCCATGCCTCGTATTCGAGCAATATGATTTAAGGAAAACAACTTTCAACATAATACTGAAGATTTTTATGCCAGAAATATCTCACCTAAGAGTGGAATGACATCTAAACCTACTTTACAAGAAAAGGCAAATTTTAAGCATGGACATGGCCGTTGAACCTTTTGTACAGATGCGAATGCTGCTCACTAAACATGAGACACCAACATACTAAGTGGTCACTAACAGGGGAATCACAGTAAACTGAGCTTATATAAGAGCGGGGTAAAAAAAGAGAGGAAGAATTAAAGAATGAAACGTACCCACATATGTTCCATAGGTGATAAAAGCTGGTTGAAGAATTGCAACAAGGAACCCTTGTAAGTTTTCATGAAAATCTTCAAGCAAGCACAAACCTTTATGAAGAAACAAATATGTGGTAAGAATTAACACTAACTATAATATCCTTATTTAAATGAAAGCAAGCCAAGGGGTTGCGGAGTCAATCATCCGGTGAAAAGTGATACAATCACATACTTTCTTACTAACCTTTTCTCCTTGCTCCGATGCTTCATCACCTTTGGGAATGGACGTGCTAGTGTCGAGAACGTCCATTATTACAGACAAGAAGCGCTTGATCTGGTCTATATTTAGAACAGGTCCTGATAACTGAAGGAGAGAAGTTAGTGCAGATAAGATAAGAGCATCAATTCTTCCCTAGAGACTTTTTAGTTAGCAGATGCGTGATTATCTATATCTTTTTAGTTGACACATAAAATGCAGTTCTTTTCATAGGAAGAGAATGCGTAGTCTTTCTTAAAAACATATAGAATAAAGAAATTTCTCAGACTGATATTTAAGTTCTTATCAGTGGACCAATTAACACATTAAGGGGGAAAAAATGCTACAGACCTCCAAGCAATCCTCCAAGGAATCCAACATTACTGCGCTAATTTTAATGACTTCTTCCTGCAAACAAATACTAGTAGTAGTTAAAGATTTCTCATAATCACAAGGTATCAGATTCAATTCAATAATAATAATATTATTTATGAATTACAGATAACCTTAACCAGTGCTTCAACCAAAGCTGGTATTATATCAGAACACAACTTTTCAAAGTGAGATTTCTGAAGAAGCCTTTTCTCAATTGCTGCTTTCGACGATTTCAGTATTTCAGGCATGGCTAGTTACAAAGCAGAAAGGAAATTGTAATTATTGGAGATGGTTAAGAAATGCATAAAAGTAATTATTGGAGACTACATTAACATTAATTACCTAATACAGCAGCTATTCTAACCGCAGCATGCTCGTAAAAATTGAGAAGTGGAACTAAAGTTTCAGCAACCTGCACAGATGCTCGTAAAAATGCTAAATTTCGTTCACATAGGTCAAGCTATGGAAACTATTATGTGTTACAAAATTAACAACCTCATCAATCCATAAATCAATGCCTTCTTTAAGTTCAGCAACGCAATCACGCAACAATACACAAGCTGTGGCTTTCTCCTCCAGAGTCTCAGTTTTGATTTGAATCATCCAGTTTCTTATTAGTGTTTCACACAGAAAATTGATACATCAGCCATAAAAAAAAAAAAAAAAATCCAAAAATAGCACGGTTTATACTTGATCCTGTACTTATTACTTGGGTTCAAGTTTTGAAAAAATTATTGAACTAATTTTATTATGATAGATAACGTTGTTTAGAGTTTGTAAGACATATTCAATATTTCGGAGTGATGTTGATTTAGAATGATTAATCATTTCATCCATCGCTCATATGCGAAAATCAGAATTGTATATCTGCCATTTATTTTTCAGCTCATCAATTTGTTTCTCTAGTATTTCTTAAACTTTTCTAATAAGAAGACTCACCTTTCATCCGGTTCTTCAACGTTAGCATCATCAGGCAAAGTGAGCCGCGCAGATTGAAGCAAACAAGGAATGGCTACTTCCATATAAGGCTGGAACTTGTGGCCTAAGCATTTGCAAAGCCTGCCCCATGCCTGCAGTATCTTACATGTTTCAGTGAAGAACAGGGTTCAAATAAAGAACCATTTTTTTTTCAGTGGCAGCTGTACAACTACTATTAACATACTCTTAACCCTTCAATTCTCATTGGGTCATGTATCTCCAGATCTGATATGGGTGTGGAAACAAGAAGTTGCAGAACCTTGCATGAGGATAAAAAGAAGGGTCAATAATGCTACTGTATGAATGTGTTCTAACAAAAACATTATACTAAAAAAATACTCAGGTCAATATGTCTTGCAAACTCTAAAACATCTCTGATTTGGGTGGCTTCAGGAGACTTCTGAACCCATCCATGAATCCAAATTCGGTACAGTATGTAAAGAACTATAAACAGATTACTGTTTTCAGATAAACAGAAACAGGTTGCTTTGTCTAATATACATGTAATAACTTATTTATGCAGGCAGATTACATCTTTTTTGGTACACCAGGCAGTATTAACAAGCAAATAACTAGCAACTATCCTATCCGAAAGCCGCATCTACATTTCCAGTATTGAATATTACCTGTTGAGTATCGTCACCGAACTTGTCCTCTCCAAAAACCGTCCAAATTGCTGTAATGCACGAAACAGTTGCAGAAAGGAGCTTGCTGTTAGATTCCCCTTGTGCTTTCGTCATCACAACTTTTAGGTAAGGCATAACTGTTCTGTAATACTCTAGAAACCGGTCCTGCAAAAGTACAACAATTAATATAAAAAACCAGAGAATTTAAAACAGGCCACAAGTAACTCTTGACTCTTGACTGGTACCTGTGATGACTTAGCAATTGCTGCTAATGCTGATAAGGCCCACAGTTTCAATAGTTGTTTCCCTTTCTGGATTGTGCAAATGCAAAATCAACATAAAGACTGCAGATCAGACACAAGATATAGTTGCATATGGACTCGGGCTTCTTTTTATACAATTATGCATGTGCATGTGAGTTTTTATATTTATCAAGGAAATCTTGAAAAAAAAGAAAAAAAAGAAAACACATGCTAGATCCTCCTCGGGAAGCATTCACAAAGGTATTTCACATGCCGTGAATGAATGCACACACAATTAGAAAGATCACATGCTACCTCACCTGTAGGCATCTGAGTAATTTACTGATAATCTCATCAAGGTGAGGTTCTAACATATTTGAAGTGCAATACTCAACAAAGTGATAAGTTGCCATAGCAGCTTGCACCTGAAAAGATAGAACAAATGTATCTATGTGTGACATTGCAGTTCACCATATTTGGAAAATCTATCCTCATTAGTGTTTTGATGGGAGGAAAAAGATAAAAAAAGAAAGATAAAAAAAGGTTTGACACCACATAATGGCATCTTTTACAACAAGTACAAAAGGTTCATTTTTATAGAAAAATCTAATTTTCTTGTCATTGACTTCATTAACATCAATTATTTTTATGATAGATAGGCCTGTCAATAAGTCAGTTTTGCAGTCTGAGAATACCTTGACTATTAATACTTGAAGTACTAGTAAGAGGTGATGCACAAAAGAAAGTAAGAACAAGGCAGGACTTTATGTTGGGGGGTGGTGGGTGATTCCAAACAGCTTGAAAAAAGAAAAAAATTTACCTGAATTTTGGAATGACTGAAATCATCCATAGCTTTCGTTAAAGCAGACAGCACTTTTTGATTGTAGTGATTCTGCAATTCAGGGTGTAAATACTTGGAGAATTCCTCGACTGCATACAAAGCTCTCCAACGCACATGATGATGCATGTCGTCAACCATTTTCATAACTGGATTGGCCACAAGATCTACCTTGGATTTTAATGTCTGTAACATATAAACAAACAAAGTGATTACTAGACGTCTTTTTCCACTGAAAGAAAACACTAAGAAGGATAGGGGGAAATCATTACGGGGAAAATAAATGGAGGACTGAAGAACAGAAGTTTAAACCAGTAGATAGAAACATCATATTTAAGGACTTGAAAGAAGGTTAGAGGCTGCAGAGCTGTGATTCAAGTTCGTTCTATCTCTTTAAATGAACACATCTAAAATGGAAAAACTTACATTTATGTTTTAACAGAAGGTCACGCTTCCATACCTTTGAGCAATTCTTTGAAATAATGGAGAGTGAAGTAACAGCAGCATGGCGTCTTTGCCATGCCTCAGAATTAAAGCAAGATTCAAACGGTTGAGGAAAGCCCTCCAAAAGAAATCTCCCACCCAATGCTTGTGAAAATCGAGCCATGCTCTTCATTACCTGGTCAAGTAATCTCCATTGCTCTTGATCCCTCTCATCACGATTATCCAATGCCGCGTTCTCGTTGATAGTCGCGATCATACATAACAATTGAGAAAGCATTCTCTTGATATGCAAACCCCCTGTATTTACCAAAATCTGGCAACCTTTTTTATCTTCAACTAGAACTAGCACAAATTCTATTGCAAGAAACGTTGTTCTTTCTTCACATTGAGGATTCTCCATGATAATAAACGTAAATTCAAGTACCTTATCAACCTGGTTTCTCAAGAACCACGCGTCCGTCCGGGCCAATGCAACCAATTGATCAAGAATCAAACGCGCATATCCCTCTTGACTCTTATCAAACTTTATTTCACCATTAAAGAAAACTGTATTCATTACTTTACGCAAAAGATCTTGCAAGAATTCATCATTTACGGCATTCTTAAGGCGCAAGATACAACCGAAAGAGGCCTCAACAGCTGCTTCTTTCACCTTCAATGACACATCACTAGAACGTAATATTTTCTTAAGTTTGTCACACAAAGTTTCAAGACTTAGTTCTAATATCTTTTCAGCACCATCAGCAAACAACCTGTTAATCACTGAAAGCACGAATTCTAGCACTTCTTCTTTATCAGAATCCAAATTATCACACACTGCAGTTGTGAACCCGGGCCAATCATTTTCTGGTATATAATGGGGATTGAAATGTGATACAAGTTCGTTTATAATTGGAATAATTTCTACTGCATAGTCATCCCTTTTCAGATCAAGAAGCAAAGGTTTAATGAATTCTCCCCAGGAGTCATCAGAGAAGAAGCTCTTGAAAAGCTCGAGAGCAACTGCAGATGTCACCTTAGTGATGGTATCCCTGGGGTAAAAAATGATTTTGGAGAGGCGGTGACAGAGGGGGATAGGGTGGTACTGTATTAAGTGGTTCATAATCATACGGGAACGGTAGGTGAGAACGGGGAAGTCGAGTTCGTTGAGAACAGCAATGAGGAAAGAAGGGTCTTCACTGTTTAGGGCATGTTGGGCTGCTGTTTCAAGGATTTCTGTTGAACTTGGTGATAATGGTGGTGTTAACGGTCCGGATTCTTCTGGAGTTGATGGTGGTTCTGGTGAAGTTGAGGCCATTTGGTAGTGGTGGTGATGAATCTTGCAGAAATTGATGTTTCTTGACGCCGAGAGGACGTGTGAATGATCTTGAGAGATGATAGGTTTTCTTGGTGGTTTTAGTTTCTCCTTCAGCAGGTGGAAATTGATATATATATAAAAAGAACCTGTAATTCCGAAGGTCCTATGGGTGGCTCATTAAATTAAATGACGACTAGAATAATAACAAGTTACCTGCCTGCTCTTCGTTGGATCAAATTTTGTTTAACGCCAAAAAAAAGAAAAAACGTGTAACTATTTGGAACCAGTTTTCTAGTACCAAATTTTTTTTTAATTATGAATTTAAAATTAAAATATATATTTAATAAGATTTATTAAGGTTTTTATATGCCAATAAATATTAATATTATCATAATATTTTTTTTAAAATTAAATAGCAATTAGAGCATTTGAAAGATAAACTTACATCAAAACACTTAATCATGTTAATGGAGCCATAAAGTTTTATATATGTATATATACATGATAATTTATATATACAAGAAGAACAATAATTTAAATTTAATTGAAACCATATAATTTGCTAGTACAACCCCTACTTCTCTTACTAATATATATTATCTCAATAATTTTTTTTTGTTTTTCTATATTATTTATTTAATAAAAAAACACCACATCCGAAAAGTCTTAGATGTTTTAAAATAAAAAAAAGTATATAGTCAACACTTTTTATCTTGTTAAATTATTTGGGTCAACCTTGAGGGTTTGACCCAGCTCTTTTCTTGGTATGAATTTCAAATTAAATTGTGTAAAAATTAAAATAATAATACTCTAATGATTTGACTAGTTTAACTATGACCTAATCGACTTAGTTAAAACCAATTTTAACTAAAAAAATAATAGACTCTGTTTATATATATATATATACATATATATATATAACTATTAACACAACGACGCTCTAGGTGAATCACTCAAGTCTTAAGGTGTGACCTAGATGACTAGGTCAACCAAGCCAAAACCCAATTTGCTTTTAAGAAGAAATTTAAATGACCTTATTCAATGTTTTCTTTAAAGAAAATTATCCTAAACATCTTATAGTTTACTTCATTTTACAATATGCTATTATAGTTTTGAAAATTATAGAAAACTTTTTGAATTTTATAAGTTCATAACACTTTACATGGTGTAAAAAAAGAGTCAACACAAGAATCTAAGTAATTACAAGTTTGCTATTATTTTTTATTTAATAACTAAAAACCCCACAGGGCATCAAAATAATGAAATGCCACAAGTTACATATTCACGCATCAAAACACACATAAACACCAACAAAAAAAAAAAATCACTTAGGCAATGATTCCTAAAAATCATCGAGCACTTAGAATTCAAACACGCCTCTGTAACTCCCTCTCAATCAACTTCAATTTTCTTATATGTATAAATTGAAAGAGATCATTAAGACAAGATACAACTCGCGATACATTAAGCATGATTCGTTTAATTCATTATAATGGGTGTCCTACCCAGGTGGAAGAATGATTTCATTGTAATGGGTGACCTAACCAGATAAAAAAAAAACATGGAGAATGATCATTGTAATCGGTGACTTACTCAAGTGAAAAAGAGAAGAATGATCTCATTATAATGGGTGACCTACCCAGGTGGAATAATGGTCTCATTATAATGGGTGACTTACCCAGGTGGAATAATGGTTTTATTGTAACCGGTGACCTACCAAGGTAAAAAAAACATGGAGAATGGTCTCATTGTAATGGGTGACCTACCCAAGGAAAAAGGAAAGAGTGAGGGCTCAAAGGCGCACTCGAAAGGAGGTAGGGTTAGAAAACATACTACCCAAGAGATGGTGGCTCAAAAGCGCACTCGAAAGGAGGTAGGGTTAGAAAACGCACTACCTGAGAAGTAAGGGCTCAAACGCGCACTCGAAAGGAAGTGAGGGCACAAAGGCGAACTCAAAAGAAGATAGGGTTAGAAAACATATTACCCAAAAGATGGTGGCTCAAAGGCGCACTCGAAAGGAGGTAGAGTTAGAAAATGCTCTACCTTAAAGTTGATGGTGCAACACCGATCTGACAATGTTGAAAGTAGTGCATTATGATTAATATGCATGTATACTTACCTAAAAAATATAGGTCTCTATTTCTTCATGGTGTCTTTCTTTTCTCAAAAGTTGGAGTGTTGGTAGTAAAATTCGATGGCTTTTTCGCTCTTGCTTACTTGAGTAATATCTTGTGATCTTGATCTCTAGGAAGGACTTGCTATCATCATACTTCTTTGTCCTCCACCCTTTATCTAAAGGATTTCCAATTTTGCTTAACATTTTAATTAGAAATTAAAGGGAATTATGGAGCTAGCCTTACCAGGTGTTTTTGATTGCCCCCCAGCTTGATCATGCTCCAAGTGTTTCAATTTGGGTTTTCTTTGGGGATGATGATAAGTGAAAGAAGGTTTGAGTTATTTATAAGAAGTTCTTTTCATGTAGATTTTTTTTAGAATTTCAAAGCTATTCCAAACACAGAAATCATTTTTGCATTGATTCAAAGCAAACTCGTTCTGAAGAAATTCAAGTGATTCCTATGGAGAGGTTTTTAGAAGTGATGAAAACCTAAAACATTTGGTTGGTCAAAAAGGTTTAAGATTTAATTTGAGGGTTACATAAAACTAGTCTTCAAAGCATTTATTTTATTTGCATGAATAATAAAGCTTGTTTTGCATGGGAAAACATTGCTTACCGATCCAAATTGTTTGTCTTTGATCAGAAAAGGCTTAATAAGGCACGTAACATAGGCTTTGGCTTTTGGTTATGAAGAATAGGATATTTGCAGGTTCAAAAGGTGTTTAAGGAATATCAAGACTAAGGATCATTTGTGCTTATTTCCTGACCTTTTGTCTTTTGAATTCATTTCTCAAAATGGTTTATCGTGTCTCCTAGTGTCAGACCTGGGCTCCTTCTATTTGTTTTCTTCATTCTTCACTTGGTTGAGCATCATCATATCAATTATTTTTGTGAGAAGCTCAAATGTTTTAGATCCTTTGGATTTTTTTCTTTATGCCTTCGACTTTATTTGGGCACCTTTGATCATTGAGAATTTCTTTTATGCTCTCTAGTGTTGTTTGAGAACTTTCAATCGTCGAGGTTTTTTGTATATCTCTCGCACTTGCCCTCCAATGTGGGGTGTGATCCTAGCCAATGTTATTACCAAAAAGCATTACTAGGCTCTAAAGGAGTCTGCAAATGATATATTTCAGTCTCGTGAATGGATTATAAAAGATGATCTTTATTCATCTCAAATGCATGCATTTAGGAGCGGTAAGCCTTACTTTCATGCGAGTATGCAAAGTGATTATTCATTCAAATAAAAATCAGCTTTGGAGTCATCTCATGGTGTTTTTTTTTTTCAAGTTTTCTAGGTGTATGGTTACCCTTATAAGGAATCACTTGAATTTCCAGAATTCGTTTGTTTTGGACAAACATCAATATGATTTCTGTTTTTTATACTAAACTTTGAATTCCTAAAAATTATTGTGAACATGTGAGATTATACATTGTTTTGGAAAAAAAGGAAAACATGTCATGAATACAGGAAAATACATGATCTTATTAATAAGAAGGCTCATTTGACAAAGAAAGTCTTGTGATATTATAAGTCAAATTACCGACTAAGACTGAAATAGGTTGAAACCAACATGATTAAACAAAAAGCATGCTTGATCCTTCAATTTTGGTAAATCTCTTTTTAGGCCAGCCTCCTCGTAATAGTTTTGAGATGATGGGGATAAAAACTATGATTGGAATTTAAATCCTTTAAAATTTATCCTGCCTTTTGGCACCCTACATGGAGCATGATGATGGCCACCTGTTAGGTTTTAGTATAAATGATTACTTGTAAAATACTCAATCACGACAAACGCACCAACAATAATTTTTGGGATTAAGCTTGTTTCTGTCCCAGGTCGATGTCATTGCCCATACAAGATAAAAGAAAAGGCAGGCAGTTTCCTACCAAAAGTTGAAATTAGAGAAAAAGATAATGTTATATGGGTCTCAATCTGTCTTTTTCATTTAGTAGGATAGATTAAAAAAAAAAACAAAGAAAAAAAGAAAAACTCATAGGTAAGTTAAGAGCCTAAGAAAGAATGACCTAAAGTAGCATCAACAGTTTAATTTATCATTACTATTTCGTTCACTTGAGAGCTGTCCATGGCTCTAGTCTATCCTTATCCTTAGAGCAAATAGTCACAAAAAAAAACATTATTTTGACTTTTTTTTCCCACTAATTTTTCATGCTTTTAGAGAAAAGCTAAATAGAAAGCCATTATACCATTTCTCTCTAAAAATGATTTTAGAAGAGTGAATTATATTTTAATATATTTATTTATAATTATTTTAATATCTTGATAGTATCTGGTTAACTTGATAAATTTAAAAATAATTTGGTAATTCTCAATCAACTCAACATAATATTAAAAAATAAAATTAAAAAAATATTAAAAAAATCATAATATTTACACTATTTAAAAAGCCATATAACTAATTTAACTCTTCTAAATAGAATCATTAAAGATGACATTAAAAAGGAACTAAAGAATATTCCCAAACATGACTGGATAATAAAATCTCACTAAATTTGTTTTGCTACAACTTACCCAAACATGACTACCTGTTCATCCGGCTGAAGGTTTTCATATCCCACGTGCCTATGTCCCACACTTACACGCTAGAAACCACACCTTTATACTCACATTGATGTCTTTTTCTTGATTGATTTCCTCCTACTAGTGGAATTAGTGGAACCACATTGAGAGAAATAATTGAGTTCACACATTCACAATTGATTGATCACTTTGTTTTCTTCCTGTTACCATCTCCCTAGTTACTGCTATATGCAGCATCTTCTCTTTATGAAGCAAGAGTTGGATTTAGGTTTACTTTCACTAAGATAGAGCATAAAGCCGAAACTTAATAAATCAGACATAGCATGGCTTGGATATTAACCACTTTAGCCTTGATTGCGCTCGCTTTCTTCCTCCGAGCTTGGCTGTCGAAAAGAAAGATTAAGGATAGCAAGTTACCCCCTGGTCCAATAGGGTTTCCTATATTTGGTAGCTTACATTTGTTAGGGAAGTTCCCTCACCATTACTTGCATCGACTAGCAAAGAAGTATGGCCCTATCATGTATATGCGGTTAGGCTTGGTGCCTACTGTAGTTGTCTCATCGCCTCAGGCTGCCGAATTGATTCTTAAGACCAATGACCTCGTCTTTGCTAGTAGGCCACCAAATGAGGCTGCGAAGTATATCACTTACGAGCAGAAGAGCTTATCATTTGCTCCATATGGCTCTTATTGGCGCAACGTGCGGAAGATGTGTACCCTTGAGTTGCTTAGCAACCATAAAATAAATTCTTTCATGTCCACGAGGAAAGAAGAGCTTGACCTCTTGATTGACTACATTAAAGATGCTTCTCGTGAGCGTGTTGCCGTTGATCTTGGTGCCAAGGTCTCAGCTTTAAGCGCTGACATCAGTTGTAGGATGGTTTTAGGAAAGAAATACATGGAGAAGGAATTTGATGAGAAGGGGTTCAAACCAGTGATTCATGAGGCCATGCGTTTAGCAGCAAGTTTTAACTTGGGAGATTACATCCCTCCAATTGCACCACTTGACCTTCAGGGTCTTACAAAGTGCATGAAGGCCGTAGGCAAGGTTTTTGATGACTTCTTTGAGAAGAGTATTGATGAGCACATTCAGTTCAAGGACGAAAACAGAACCAAAGATTTTGTTGATGTCATGTTGGATTTCTTGGGATCTGAAGAAACTGAGTATCGTATTGGTCGAGACAACATCAAAGCCATAATCTGGGTAAATAGAATTAAAATAACTGTTAGTAAGCAGCACATAAATCACATGATTATCCTTAAATCTGTACCTTTCTCTTTCAGGACATGCTTGTGGGCTCAATGGACACCTCGGCCACAGCAATTGAGTGGACTCTCTCCGAGCTCATCAAGCATCCAAGAGTAATGAAGAAAGTCCACAAAGAACTGGAAGAGAAAATAGGCACGGATAGAATGGTGGAAGAATCAGACTTGGAGGGCTTGGAGTACTTGGACATGGTCATAAAGGAAGCTTTCAGGCTCCATCCAGTGGCACCTCTACTTCTCCCTCACGAGTCAATGGAAGATTGCACCATAGATGGCTTCCTCATCCCGCAAAAAACACGTGTTCTTGTAAACGTCTGGGCTATTGGGCGCGACCAAAGTGCTTGGACTGATGCACACAAGTTTATTCCAGAGAGGTTTGCTGGGAGTAACATAGATGTTCGTGGACGTGATTTCCAGCTTCTCCCCTTTGGGTCAGGGCGCAGGGGCTGCCCTGGAATGCATTTGGGACTAACCATGGTTCGGCAAATTGTGGCACAGCTGGTGCATTGCTTTGATTGGGAGCTTCCTAACAATATGTTGCCGGAGGAATTGGACATGACTGAGGTGTTTGGTCTTGTAACCCCGAGAGCAAACCATCTGTGCGCCACTCCTACATATCGCCTTCTCCTCTGATTATGGCTTGAGCAATGTTTCGATTTCTAGTTAATTAATATTCTCTGTTGGAAGTGGGATCATGTAGGGATTGTCTTCGCTGCTTCTCTACTCTGAGAATGGAATGTCTATAGATCTTTTTATAAACCACCAAGAACGTCACTACGTGTTCCTATCAAGAATTCATGGTTTATGACATAAATCATGCAGGAGACGTGCCGCATGCAGGGGAGGACATACCACATGCAGGGGATGTGGAGAAAACACCTGTTGCTTGAGGATTTGCTGGCATCATTCCATTGGAAGGCTTGGTCCATAGTTGCTAGCTATTATTTTCGTTAACTGTAGCTATTTGAATTCCTTGTTTTAAGTAGTTGAGGTTGTAAGTTTAGGAGAAGTTTTTTCTTTATGTATTTAAACCCTTTCATTATGCAGTAATGAATATGATTATTCAGATAGTGAGTCCAATGGGACTCAGTCTTAATGACGAGTTACATCACATGGAGGAAGATATCAATAAGCTATTTGTGGCCTTGATCTCAACTAAAGACTCATCGAGCAGTAACACCAATGACTGTAGTGGTCATTATCGCCACAATAGGGAGGAGTTTGAGTCTACAGAAGGAGGAAGACAGATGCTCACAGATGCTCTCATCCAAGTTGACAAAGCTTGAATTTCCAAGATACTCTGGTGATGATCCAACTAAATGGTTCAACAGAGTGAAAACAGTTTTTCAAATACCAAGGCACCATGGCAGCACAAAAAGTGTCATCGGCGTCATTCCACCTCGCAGGTGAAGCTAATCAATGGTGGCAATGGCTACGTCGTGCCTACATAGAGGAAGGGAGATAATTGACGTGGGAGGTTTTTGAGGAAGAGCTTTGGGCTCGTTTCGGACTAGTTGATTGTGAAGATTTTGATGAAGCTTTATCAAGGGTCACACAGATTAGCTCATTACAAGACTACCAAAAAGAGTTTGAAAGGTTGGGAAAATCGGGTGAAAGAATGGACACAGAAGGCCCTGGTGGGTACGTTTATGGGAGGCCATAAATCAGAAATTGCAGAAGGCATCCGGATGTTCAAACCACACTCCTTAAAGGAAGCTTTTAGCCTCACTAATGAAAATTCACACGGCCACCACAATTCATTCGTCTGCAACTTGACTTTCCAGCACAAACAAACCACACCAGCCTCACGAATGAAAGGACTCACTTGGGAAGAAATGCAAAGGAGGCGAGCTCAAGGCCCCAAGCTCTTATTGTTAGAAGGGAGCTATAGTTCAAATGGTGAAGATGAGACAAATGAGGAGACCATATAGAGACACATATATCACATATTGCTTTGGCTCTTAATGACACATCAGATATTGTTCCTGACTCATTCAGAAACACATCTAAAAAAAAAAACTGCTCACCCCCTGCTATTAAGTCATCTACTGATCAACATGAAGATATTACCTCTAATCATGCATCCATGGATACAGAGACCAGTGATACACAGGCTCATCTACCAACCCTTTTGAACTCTCAGTGCAACCAAGAGGCCTCCTCAGAAGCGATCAACGAAAACAACAGGAATGCTAGAAGCAAATCCAGGAAAATAAAATTGTTGCAAGCTAATGGTAGTGTAGCTAACACTACTGAGAAATGTGTCTCTTCTGATTCCCTCAATTCGGGAATTAAGCAAGGCAATGTCCGGTTCCAAACAACCTGTGAGAATAATCAAGCTGATGGTTTTGATATAGATAAGGAAACCCAGGAAATGTTACATGATGCAGCGGCTCTAGGCTTGGGACCATTCCAAGATCTTATAGGGTATGAAGAGGGAGTTCGGGGGAACATTGACAGAGAAGTAGACGAGTGGAAATCAGTCAATCAGTTGTAAGTTTCTTAACTTGCTAAGTTTTGTTCTGTCATGGTTTTGATCTACCTATGAATATTTTTGCTTGGAATAGTTGTGGGTTGGGTATGTTGAACAAACGTCATTCCATCCGGAATAGGTTGCTCAACAGTAATGTTGATATCTGCTTTCTATTAGAAACAAAAAAAGATAATTGTTGCGATTCATACATCAGGAATTTGTGGAATGTGGTAACTGTTAAATGGGCTTTGCTAGAGTCTGTAGGCAAATCAGGAGGGATAATTGTGATGTGGGATAGTTCTATCTTTGAGGTTAATTCCATAGAATTTGGGGGGCAATGGATCAGCCTATGCGGTAAACATGTTCATTCTTCCTTTAACTGCATGGTAGTTGGTGTATATGCTGCATCTTCTGTGCAAGATCGTGCTAAGCTGTGGGAAGACATCACTACTCTGAAGTTTGCCTTTGAATTACCAATGGTGGTGATAGGTGATTTCAATGAAACTCTTCAAGCTAATGAGAGAAGTAGCGGCTACATTAATCATTCAGGGTCAGCTGCTCTCCGTAATTTCCTGTCCGATTGTGCTCTGATTGAATTCAAACTGCAGGGCAACCGTTTCACTTGGTTTAGGGGGGGTTCTATGAGCTGTATTGACAGGGCTTTCGCATCTCCAGAGTTCCACCTCCAGTTTCCATTCTTATCACTCTACCGTTATCCTAGGGGGATGTCTGATCACTGTCAATTGCTTCTTCAGGCACCAAAGGTAGATTGGGGATGGAAGCCTTTCCGCTTCATAAATAGTTGGTTGTCACACCCTACATTCTCAGCTGATTTTGAGATCTTCTGGTTTGATAGTTGCAAGGAATTTCCCGGTGACTATAGATTGGTAAAGAAACTAGGAACTTTGGGGAAAAGATTGAGACAATGGAACAAATCCACCTTCGGTAATCAAAATTCAAAACTTGCAGACATTCAGAACTCCATCACAACCATCGAAGACTTAAGCGAGGTACGCCTCTTGTCTGAGACTGAAAAAACAAAGCTCAAGAATCTGAACTCTGAACTTTGGGAGGTTAGTAGGAATGTCGAGGGCATTTGGAGGCAGAAATCCCGCCAAAACTGGTGCAAAATGGGGGATAAAAACACTCGGTTCTTCCATCTTTCGGCAAGTTTGAGGAATGGTCGGAACCACATTAGCAAGATTGAGCAGAATGGCAGATTTTTGGACTCTCCAAATGACATCAAAGAGGGTGCTGTCAACTTCTTCTCAACTCTGTTTGCCAAGCCACAATGCAGAAGAATTGAAATGGGAGACTCAGGGTTCTCTAAAATTTCAGAAGAAAGTTCAGTTTGGTTAGAAAGACTACCTTCATTGGAGGAAGTGAAGCAAGCCGTATGGGATTGTGATGGTTCAAAAGCCCCGGTCCTGACGGGTTCACCTTCTCCTTCTATAAAAAGGAATGGAATCTTATCAGCCCTGACATCTTTGTGATGGTCACAGAATTTTTCAGAACAGGTAAATTACCAAAGGGGATCGGCTCGTCCTTCGTGACTTTGATTCCAAAGACCAAGAGGCCGAGCACTTTCTCCCAATTTCGACCAATTAGTTTGATTCATGGGTTATATAAAATAGTGGCAAAGCTCTTGTCCACTAGGCTCCGAAGCATTCTACCAGATGTGATAAGTGTAAACCAGTCTGCTTTCATTGGGCGTCAGATTCTAGATGGGTTCATGATAGCAAACGAGGTTGTCCATAGTATTCGTAGCAAAAAGGACCACGGGTTTTTGCTAAAGGTAGATTTTCATAAAGCCTTCGACTCGATTTTATGGGAGCATATCGATTCTACCATGGGTTATATGGGTTTTGGATCTCACTGGAGGAAACTGATCTTTGAATGCATGTCCACTTCTAAATTGGCCATCCTGATTAATGGCTCACCAAGCAGAGAATTCAGTATGGAGAGGGGTCTCAGGCAAGGGGACCCCCTCTCTCCTTTCCTTTTTGACATAGCAGTTCAGGGGTTAACAGTTCTATTCAACAGGGCATCAGATTCAGGTTACTTTAAAGGTTTACAGACTTCGCAAGGACATCACATAACCCATTTGCAATATGCAGATGACACTCTGATTTTCCTGCCGAATGATTATACCTCTCTATTGCATGTCAAGAGGATCCTCCGCTGGTTTGAGATCATTTCAGGACTGAAAGTTAATTTCTATAAAAGCTCACTTATAGGAATTAATTTGGATAACGAATACACTTCAGGTCTGGCTAACACAATTTTCTGTCGCAGTGACTCCTTCCCAGTCAGATACCTTGGGTTGCCTCTTGGTGCTAACCCAAATAGGCTCTCCACTTGGAAACCGGTATTGTCCACAATCAGAGCAAAGTTAAGCAAATGGAAAGGGAAGTTTTTGAGCATGGCCGGAAGGATATGTCTTATTAAATCTGTCTTAAACTCTCTACCTCTATACTATATGTCGGTCTTTATTATGCCAAAGGGCATTGCAAAAGCAATATCCTCAATCAACCGATGTTTTCTCTGGAAGGGCTCCTCAAATTCACATGGTATTTGTAAGGTTGCTTGGCATAAGGTAATTAAGAGTAAGCCACTGGGAGGTCTCGGGCTTGGTTCTATTCACAGTAAAAATCTGGCTCTGATGTTTAAATGGCTTTGGAACCTTGACAAAGGAGTGGTAGGAGGTTGGCAAAGCTCATCTTACGAAAGTACCGGCCACATTTTCAAATGGCCTTCCTGTGTTTGCAGGTTCTTTATCTCCAACTTGGCGTGGCATGGTATCTGCAATTTCCTTAAATCACAGCATAGCCGCTCCCATCCAATCCAATGTTGGGTTTAAGGTGGGTGATGGGAGAAACATCAGGTTTTGGTCTG
Organism: Populus tremula; assembly: GCA_964019445.1. Classification (NCBI taxonomy): domain Eukaryota; kingdom Viridiplantae; phylum Streptophyta; class Magnoliopsida; order Malpighiales; family Salicaceae; genus Populus; species Populus tremula. Next base: position 26,209 of record CAXHTJ010001241.1, read on the forward strand.
ATTCTTGGCTAGGCTATGCAGCCCCTCTCCAGTTCATGTTCCCTAGGCTCTACAACCTCTCCCTGCAGCAATCTTTAAGCGTTGCAGAAGTTCATAACCCAACAGATAACTCAATCAATCTTTCTTGGAGAAGACCACTTCGATCCCGAGAACTCTGCATGTGTGAAAGCTTGATAGCAGAAGTGGAACGTGGCCTAGTCTTCTCTGATGGTGAAGACAACAAGATTTGGAAACACCATAGCTCCAACAATTACACAGTCTCCTCTGGGTGCCATCTCTTTGACGGTTTAAATGTTTCAGGACATCTGCACTCCCCTGCTTTGCTTTGGAAAGGGTTTGCGCCTCTAAAAATAGATGTGTTCATATGGCTTCTTTTCAATGGCAGTGTCTGCACAAAGGGTTTCTTAGCTGAGAGGAGAATCATCAATTACGAGGAAGCTCTTTGTCCTTTCTACTGCAAGGAGATTGAGACTACACATCATCTTTTCCATCTTTGTCCAAAATCATGGTCTCTTTGGGGCAGACTGTTTAGTTGGTTTAGGTGTGTAGGTTGTCTGCCAAAAGAACCATATCATAACCTTCAGGAATGGTCCAACATGGTAAAAGGAAAATTCCAGCGTCAGGCAATTACCCTTCTCTGTAAAGGATTATACTGGTCAATTTGGATAGCGCGCAACCATATGATCTTTGACAACAAAACTCCAGACTGAGATGTGATTTTTGACCTCACCTTTCATCGGTTGGCCTTTTGGTTGAAGTCCTTTGTTAAAAATTTCAGCTATACGGGCTCTGATCTTTATAGGAATCCTGAATGTATTATGAACTGGACTAACTAGTCAGGTCTTTAGATTCCTTGTTTTCTTAATGTATTTTTAATTTCCCATGTAATCTTCCTTATCAGCCCTCATCTCCTTAATGGGGGCATATTATTTATAATATTCTCGATTACTATAAAAAAAAAATATCACTTCATGCTTTAACAGGATGGACAATGTCCAGAACAATACGAGTACCGGCTAGGATCGGACCCTATGAGGTGGCTGTCCTCTTTGATAGTGGTTATACCAATAATTTTATTAGCGAGAAGGTTTCTAATTTGTTACAATTACCCTATGAGGTGGCCATTCAACGTGAAAGTTGCCAATGGGAATCCATTAAAATGCCAAGGGAGGTTTCAGCTTGGGTCGGTCTTGCTTCAAGGTATCCCATTTTCTCCTACTCTCTATTCCTTGCCATTTATCGAGTTAGACTTGGTGCTAATGGCTAGAGCAATCGGGAATAGTGGTTTGCAACTGGAAAGATTTGACAATGCAGTTCCAGTGGAAAAAAAATGGAGCTTATAAGATCCATCACTAGTCCCTTTTTCCTCTCCTGTTTTATTGGTTTTAAAAAGATGGCACATGGCATTTTTATACTAATTATAGAGCACTTAATCCTACAACCATCAAATATCGATTTTCAATAGCAACGACTGATGATATACTAGATGAATTTCATGGAGCTTCATACTTTACTAAACTCGACCTTTGAGATGGCTACCATCAAGTACGGGTATACTCTATAGACATTAAAAAACTGTTTTCGTACTCATAATGGTCATTATGAATATTTATTTATGCCTTTTGGTTTTTGTAATGCACCATTCACTTTTGAAGCCATTATGAACTCCATATTTCAACCTTATCTTCGCAAATTTGTGTTAGTATTTTTTTATGACATATAGCCCCGATTGGATCATACATCTTGAACATGTTAAACAAGCTTTTGAAATTTTAAGGCAACACCAATTTTTCATTAAACTCAACAAATTCGCATTTGGCAAGGAAGAATTGGAGTACTTGGGTCATATTGTTACTTCTCATGGAGTCAAAGTTGATCAAGGAAAAATTCAAACAATGCTAAATTGGCCTAGGCCTACTAATATTTCTGAATTGCATGGTTTCTTAGGCCTTACAGGTTACTACCGCAAGTTTGTTTTTGACTCCAACATCCTGAACCAACCACTTACAAACCTATTAAAAAGGGGCAATTCAGTTGGTCAAAAGAGGTTGAATCCGCCTTCCAAGCTCTTAAACAAGCCATGACTTCAACTCCTACACTTATTATGCCTAACTCTAATAAGTCTTTTTTTTATTGAATCCGATGCTTCAAGAGATGGAATTGGTGTTGTTCAACTCAACAAGGCAAGTTAATTGCCTTTATGAGCCGAGCTTTGGGGATATCCAAACGGTCGTGGTCTACATATACATGAGAGATGTTGGCCATTTTTCAAGCCATCAGAACTTGGCGACCACAACTATTAGGCCGAAAGTTTTATATCCAAACAAATCAGCACAACCTCAAATATTTATTGGAGCAATGCATTGGAATGCCAGAACAACAAAAATAGGTGGCAAAGCTGTTGGGGATACCACTATGAAATCACTTACGAACCAGGACGGGAGAATTTAGTGGTTGATTTAAAAAAGACAAAAAAACCTACCCGGGTCAACCTGAGTTAATTTACCAAACTCGCAAATCAGCTTATGAGATTAGGATAACCTTATAAAAGTAAATTAAAAAAAATATAAAGCCCTACTTGTAACAGATTTAATGTTGAAGATTGAAATCGAGAAAAAAAAACTAAATACATGAGATAAGGATAATGCAACAGAAAGAAATAGAAAAAAAATTATGAATCCCAATTCCGAAACAACCTAATATTAGAAAGAAAAAACTAAATAAAAAAAAAACAAATTGAGTTGTTGGAGGGTGAAATTGAAAAAAACAATCAATTAAAAAAGGACCCAAAAAAATGAAACGTGTTAACCCATGTCAATCTACCAAACTCGCGATTCGAGTTATGAGACCGCGATAACTCCATAGAAAGCAAATAAAAACAATTATGAAGTCTAATTTCTAATTAACGCAATGCGAGTACCAAACTAATTAACGTAATGTTAAAGGACCTAATAAAGGTGTACGTCAATTTTTCAACATGTAATGAGTGACAGAATATATCTAGGATGGTCAGATATCGTACGAAATTGAGTCAGAATCAGAGCCTAAGTTGGAACAAAAAATTGCAACAGCAGCAGAACCATTTTTTTAGTGCAAATTCTAAGGGATTTATTCAACCTTAAATACCAGATAAAAAAGAAACAAATTTAGCGTTATGAAGACTCTTGATCAACCTAAGAAAACCTGATGATTTTGGTAGTAAAGGGGAAGGATAAAAAGAGTAGAAAACAACTTAAACAAGGTTTCGAAAAAAAAACAAAATATTTCTTTATGTTCTTTTGTCAATCTTCTGGCGAATATGAGCTAAACTTCTACACTCTGTTCAAAAAAGGTATACACCGTCTCCAGCACGTGGGGTCCAAAATTGAGTAACAACAAAAGGTATGAAGGTAATTTTTGAAGATCAATCTTGATATATCTTTGATGCCACTGGACAAAAAAAATTGCAAGCTAGGATGAGAGGCAAAAGTTTCTCATTTCTACCATTCAAGGAGGAGCACACAACTTTTTCCACAAAGCTAAATGACATAGAAGTATGGCATAAGAGGCTGGGACACTGTCATCAACAACGAATGCTTAATATAATAAAGCATGATGCTATAAAAGGTGTGCCTTCATTCACTAATCACTTACCGAATTGTAATGCTTGTTAGTTTGGTAAGCAAAACAGGAAACCATTTCCAAAATCAACTTGGAGGTTTACACAGAAACTTCAATTAATCCATATTGATGTTGCCGGTCCCCTAAGCACTTCTTCACTAAAAGGTAATTGATATTACATTCTCTTTATTGATGATTTCATTAGAATGTGTTGGATTTTCTTTATGAATCCAAGTCAAAAGTAGGTGAGACTTTTTGGAGATTCAAGAAGATTATGGAGAATCAAAGTAGAAAAATAATTCAAGCCATTCGTTGAAACAATGGTAAAGAATACACTTCATTAGAATTTAATCTCTACTGTGAAGATGTTGGCATTGAACATCAACTCACTACTCCTTACACTCTAGAACAGAATGGAGTTAGTGAGAGGAGAAACTGATATATAATAGAGATGGTTAGATGCATGCTATATGAAATGAATTGCCAAAGATGTTTTGGTCAGAAGTAGCTAACACAACTGTTTTTCTTCAAAACCAACTTCCAACAAAATTGTTGGAAGAAAAGACACCTTTTGAAGTTTTATATAATTACAAACCTTCACAAAGCTTTCTTAAAATCTTTGGCAGTATATGTTTTGTTCATGTTCCACATATCAAGACAGACAAGCTTGATAAGAAGGCCATGCCGGGTATCTTTGGTGGCTATAATATTGTTTCTAAAGCCTACAAAGTAGATCATCCTCGGACTCAGAAGATGGCCATTGATTAATACTTAAAAGTGCATTTTTATCAAGGTTTTATATCATAATTTTGCACTTGAAGTTATCAATAACTCCTTAACTAAAGCATATTTTATAATAACATACCTAATAATATAAGATACCTTTAATTTATGGTAAATGTTCATCTTAAATGCAGGCCTATCACATAAATGAAAGGATTGATTGATGAGTTTAACTATTGAAATTGAAAAACAGAGGGCCAAACTTAGAAAAGAGATATTGGTGCAGTCCAAACTGGAACACTGTTCGGTAATTGGGTCATATCTCGAGTTCTAGATGTCCAAATGACCTCACATTTTTTTACACATTGGGTAAGACATAGGCCTACAACTTTCATGTGGAGTCCAAGATTTAAAAAGACCGTTTTCAAGTCCAAATTATAGCAACAATAGAGAAGTCTGAATCTGTCTTGCAGCACAAACACTGTTCAGTGTTCAGCCCATATCTCGAGTTCTAGAAGTCCAAATGACCTAAATTTTTTTCCCTAGAAAGATAAGACAATTTCCTATAACTTTCATACATACAGGTGGTTCCAGTTCTGATGCTAGCAATGACGTTTTATTCAGACAAGAAGATAAGGATTTTCACCAAGCCAAGAGTTGGCCACCCACTCAACAATTAGTCATCAAATCAATAGTTCCATTTTTTTACCTATAAAAAGAGGCATTTGCCATGCATTTAGGGGCTTGGTTTTTCAGATCAAGAACTTGTTCTTGCTCTCTCTCTTTATATATATATATTTATAATTCTTAAGTTTTGCTTTCATTAATATCTTGTTTATGCTTTTCATTTCCTTTCCTTTACCTAATTAACTTGTATCTTATTTATGTTCTTGTTTTCTTTATTTATGTTTCTCTTCTTCATTATGTTTAGCTAAGTTTATTATGTAAAGGTGAAAAGGTTACACTAATGGTGTAAGAATAAGTATAGTGTAAACTCAACATGGATTAAATGGTTAATCTAGATTTGTGTTGTATAACACTTGATACAACAAATGCTTGGCACTCTCATAGCCCAATCGTATGGTATTACCTATACCTGTGCTATGAAAGGAACTTGATTTGTTGTTAACATAAGTTAGCATCATGAATTCCTGATAATATTTAAAAGTTTGGTGTTACTTAAATAAGATAATTAATATGATCATGTTAATAATTTATAATGAGGTTTTAATGATAAATCATCGGATTGGAACCTCCTTTGTGTGTGGTTTCCAGTTGAATAATAAGAGTTTATACTATACTTGTTTGAAATACCATTACTGGATCCTCTAACCTTAACAATATTACTATTATTGTTATTACTGTTATTGTTGTATTATTGTTATTTATAATTTATACAATTAATCTCCATGTGGTTCGACCCCGGTCTTGCCGGGTTATTTATTACTTCAACACTCCTACACTTAGGAGAATACATCAATCTTTTGGTCGTGTCAAGTTTTTGGCGTCGTTGCCGAAGAGGTAAATTCTTGTACAAATTATAGTATTTATTTTATTTTATCTTTTCACTTTTCTTGTATCTAACTTTGTTTTTTTTGTTTTGTTTCTTTTTGTTTTGTTTTCTTTTTCCTTTTATTCTCTTTCTACACGTGCATGAGTGTTTGGTCACGATTAAGTGGTAGACTTTGTAGGGTATCCTCATCATTTTCAGAAAATATGGTGGAAGAAGAAAACCAGTCACTTCATAATGAGAATAATGAGAATAACCGTGTTAGAACACTTAGAGACCACATGAATCCCACAAGAACAAGTGCACCCTCATGCATAGTTTTCCCTCCTGATGCATCTCATTTTAATTTTAAGCCAGGCATTATTCAACTTTTACCTTCTTTTCATGGCTTAGATCTAGAAAATCCATACTTGCATTTGAGAGAATTTGAAGAAGTTTGTAACACCTATAATGACTTAAATTGTAGCACCATTAGATTAAAGCTTTTTCCTTTTTCATTAAAAGATAAAGCTAAAACATGGCTACAAAATCTTAGGTCAGGATCCATTTGTGCTTGGGATGAAATGCAACAACAATTTTTGAAATATTTTTTTCCATCTCATAGAATAGACTCTTTCAAAAGAGAAATCACCACTTTCACTCAAAACCAGGAGAAACATTTTACCAATGTTGGGATAGGTATCGAGACTTGCTTAATACTTGCCCTCATCATGGTTTTGAAACATGGAGATTGGTTTCACAATTTTATGAAGGTTTAACACCTAAAGATAGGCAAATGGTTGAATTGATGTGCAATGGAACTTTTAAAGATAAAGACCCTAATGAAGCAATGGAGTACCTAGACTTACTAGCTGAAAATGCTTAAAATTAGGACACTACAAGCACTTATAAGGCACCAAGTAAAACCAACCTCATACATCTAGTGGAGGTATGTACAACCTTAGGGAAGATCATGACCTCCAAGCCAAGTTTGCATCTTTAGCTAGAAAAGTCGAGGCACTAGAATTGAAAAAGAGTGGTCAATTAAAATCTGTTCAAGACATTGTGTGTCAAATCTGTGAAACAAATGAACATGCAACCAATGATTGTCCAACTTTGCCTTCTTTCAAGGAATGCCTCCATGAACAAGCCCATGCTTTAAACAGTTTCCAAAGGCCCAACATAACCCATACTCGCAAACATACAATCCTGGTTGGAGAAATCACCCAAATTTCAGTTGGAAGAGTGATAACAATAATGCACAAACTTCACAGCCACCGTTTCAAGCACACCATAATTTCCAAAATTCTCATGGATATGCACCTCCTTATGCTCCACCTCCTAGAAGAAATCTTGAGGAAACATTGCATGCATTCATTGAAAAGCAAGAGACAATCAACACTCAACTTGCTCAAGGCATGACAGATTTTAAAGATGCTCTTGCAAAGTTAACATCTGCTCTTAGTTTCCAAGAGAAAGGTAAGTTTCCATCTCAACCATAGCAAAATCCAAAGGGGCAATACAATGCAAATGCAAGTAGTTTGGAAGCCAACACATGGATCAAGTCAAATCAGTCATCACTCTTCGCAGTGGTAAGGTTATTGAAAAACCCACTCTTGAACCTTGTGAGAAAGATGATGAGTCAATCTCTGAGGGTAAGGAAGGGGTTGAACCTGAACATTGCAAAGAAAAGCTGATTCCGCCAGCACTTCCATTTCCTCATGCCATGACCAAACAAAGGAAAGTCAATCACAATTCTGAAATCTTTGAAATTTTCAAACAGGTAAGGATCAATATACCTTTGTTGGATGCTATTAAACAGGTACCTTCCTATGCTAAATTTTTGAAAGATCTGTGCACTGTGAAGAGAAAACTGAATGTGAAAAAGAAAGCTTTTTAGCCGAACAAGTAAGTGCCATTCTTCAGAACAATAATGCTTTGAAATATAAAGACCCTGGTTGTCCTACAATTTCTTGCTTTATTGGAGAACATAAAATTGAAAGAGCTTACTTGATCTTGGAGCTAGTGTGAATTTACTTCCATATTCAGTTTTTCAAAGTCTCAATCTAGGTGAGTTAAAACCAACTCTGTAACTCTTTTACTTGCTGATAGATCTGTAAAAGTGCCTAGAGGAATAGTTGAGGATGTGTTAGTACAAGTTGATAAATTCATTTACCCTGTAGATTTTGTTGTCTTGGATACACAACCTGTTGAAGCATGTAATTCAATTCCTGTTATTTTAGGACGTCCATTTCTTGCAACTTCTAATGCATTGATTAATTGTAGGAATGGACTGATGAAGCTATCATTTGGAAACATGACATTGGAGATGAATATTTTCAACATTTACAAGCAACCTGGAGATGATAATGATTTACAGGAAGTGGACTTTATTGAAAAATTAGTTCATGATCAATTTCAAACCACTTCTAGTGAAACTGAGATTGATGAATCTGATGATTTGCAAATGGTCTTTTCAGGAAGAATCAAAGGCATGTAATTGGAGACCACAAATTGAAGAATTGCCACCACGATCAATTGAGTCCATACCTTCAAGTGTTCAACCACCAAAACCTGATTGAAGCCGTTACCATTTAATCTCAAATACTCATTTTTGGGAGAAAATGAAACTTTTCCGGTAATAATCTCTTCCAAACTTAATGCACATCAAGAAGGTAAGTTATTACAGACTCTGAAAATGCACAAAAATGCATTAGGATGGACCATAGCTGACATAAAAGGAATTAGCCCTTTGATTTGCACACACAGGATTTATTTGGAGGAAAATGCTAAACCTCTAGAGAAATGCAACGAAGGCTTAATCCTAATATGAAAGAAGTAGTGAAAAATGAAGTCATTAAGCTTCTAGATAATGAAATCATTTATCCTATTTCTGATAGCAAATGGGTAAATCCTACAAAAGTCTGAAGTCACTGTGATAACAAATGAGAAAAATGAGTTAATTCCAACTAGGACTATTACTGGTTGGCGCATGTGCATTGACTATAGGAAACTTAATTCAATGACTAGAAAAGATCATTTCCCTTTACCTTTCATGGATCAAATCCTAGAAAGAGTTGCAGGTCATGAATTTTATTGTTTCCTAGATGGCTATTCAGGTTACAACCAAATTGAAATTGCATTGGAAGATCAAGAGAAGACTACTTTCACATGTCCATTTGGTACTTTTGCATATCGAAGGATGCCTTTTGGATTATGTAATGCACCAGCCACATTTCAAAGATGCATGCTTAGCATATTCAGTGATATGGTTGAACGTTTCCTTGAGATTTTTATGGATGATTTTTCTGTTTTTGGTGATTCATTTGATGATTGTTTAACTAACTTGGAAAAGGTTTTAAACAGGTGTGAAGAGAATAATCTTGTACTGAATTGGGAAAAATATCACTTCATGGTAACAAACGACATTGTACTTGGTCACATTGTTTCATCGAAAGGAATTGAGGTTGACAAATCTAAAATTGAGTTAATCGCCAACTTAACAACACCAAAATCTGTTAAAGATGTTAGATCATTCTTAGGACATGCTGGTTTTTACAGAAGGTTCATCAAAGATTTTAGTGTAATATCTAAACCATTGTGTAACCTTCTAACAAAGGAAAATGTTTTTAAATGGACTAAACAATGTGAAAAAGCCTTTCTTAACTTAAAAGCTTCCTTACTTCTGCTCCTGTCATTCAACCTCCTGATTGGTCACTACCTTTTGAAATAATATGTGACGCTAGTGATTATGCAGTGGGTGCTGTCTTTGGACAAAGAAAAGATAAGAAACCTTATGTGATTTACTATGCAAGTAAAACTTTAAATAGTGCTCAAATGAATTACACTACCACTGAAAAAGAATTACTTGCAGTAGTATTTCCATGTGACAAGTTCAGATCTTATCTTGTTGGCTCACCTGTTGTCGTTTTTAGTGATCATGTAGCATTGAAATATCTTCTCTCTAAAAAAGATTCTAAGGCTAGATTGGTGCGGTGGATTTTGTTACTTCAAGAATTTGATATCACAGTCAAAAACAAGAAAGGCATCGAAAATGTTGTTGCAGATCATTTGTCAAGATTGACAACCAATTCGAGATCTGACATCATACCAATCGATGACTACTTTCCTGATGAATATTTATTTTTTGTCTCTACAATGCCTTGATTTGCTAATATTGTTAATTTTCTTGTTTCAGGACAATTGCCAGGTCATTGGAGTACCCAAGATAAAAGAAAATTATTGAACGAAGTGAAGATCTTTTATTGGGATGACCCTTATTTATTCAAATATTGTCCTGATCAAATATTTCGAATATGCATTCCTGACAATGAGGTAAGTAGCGTAATTAAATTTTGTCATTCTAAGGCATGTGGGGGTCATTTCTCATCAAGAAAGACAAATGCAAAAATCTTACAAAGTGGATTTTAGTAGCCTACCATGTTCAAGGACTCATATGCATTCTGCAAGACTTGTGAAAATTATCAAAAGTTGGGATCTATTTCAAGACGTCATATGATGCCTTTAAATTCTATTCTTGTCATTGAGATCTTTGACTGTTGGGGTATAGATTTCATGGATCCATTTCCTCTATTATTTGATTTCTTATACATATTGGTTTCTTTTTATTACTCAACTCGAAACCACACACAAATGAGGTTCTAATCAGATGATTTATCCTTAACAGTTCATTATAAATTTTTAACATGATCATATATTAATTATCTTATTTTAGTAACATCATACTTTTAAATATTGTCAAGAATTCATGATGCTAACTTATGTTAACAACAAATCAAGTTCCTCTCATAACAATGATATCGGCCGAAGACTATGAAGAATCAAGCATTTATTGTTCCAAGTGTTATACAACACAAACCTAGATTTATCATTTAACAAGCAAGGTATTAATAATTAGTAAGATAAAAAGATAAGACATATTAATAACAAACTTTCTTGGATATAAATATTGAAATCCATGTGGAGTTTATATTATACATATTCTAACACTATTAGTGAAACCTTTTCACCTTGACATAATTAACTTAGCTAGACATAATGAAGAAGAATAACACAAATAAACAAGATAAGAATATAATTATGATATAAGTTAACTAAGCGTAGTAAAGGAAATGAAAAGCATAAACAAGAGGTTAATAAAACATGAAATAGAATTTGAACATTATAAAGAGAGAGCAAGAAAATGATCTTGATCTAAAAACCAAGATGCCTTAATGAATGGAAAATACCTCCTTTTATAGGCTAAAATTCAGAATTATTCATTTGATAAATGATTATTGATGTAATGGCCAACTATTGATTTAGTAGACTTGGTGGACAGCAACACTCAAGCATTTTAGTTGGATAAAATGACATTGATTCAATCAGAATTTGGCAAAGTGTTCTTCATGGAAGTTGTTGGAAATTATCTCCTCTCTCCACCCATAAACTTTCAGAACATTTGGATCACTATAGATTGAGATATGGCTAAAAGATTGAGTAGTGCTTCTTATGAACGTGGTGGATAGCCCTCAAGCTCTTGTCTCGATGAAATGTCATTGCTAACATCAGAACTTGAGGAGGTGGCCCGCATGAAAGTTGTTGGAAATTATCTTATCTTTCCACCCACCAAATTTGACATCATTTTACCTTCTAGAACTCTAGCTATGAGTAAAATTCTGAGCAGTGTTTGGGCTGTATTGCAGGATAGATTATGACTTCTCTTTTGTGGCCAAGCTTTGAATTTTAAAATGGCAGATTTGGGTCTTCCACTCTTTATGAACATTGTAGGCCTATTTCTTAGCTTTCTAGCCATATAAACCAAATTGAAATCTAAAATCTACAACTCCAGATATGACCCAATGATTGAACAATGTTCCAATTTGAATTGAATCAACATCTCTTTTCTAAGCTTAGCCTTTTCTTTGCCCTTTCACTTTCAATAGTTAATCACATCAATCAATCATTTGAATTGTGAGATATTCTTGCATTTAATTAGCATTTACCATAAATTAAAGCTATCTTATATTATCAGACTTGTTATTATAAAACATGCTTTAATTAAGAAATTATTGATACTTCAAGTGCAAAATGATGATATAAAACCTTCATAAAAATGCACTTTTAAGTACTAATCAGACCTCACCTAAAAGTTTAAGCTATTGGGTTGAGATGGTTCTTTGACAATTAGTTCTGAGATATTCTCTCATTATTCCTTGTTTCAAAAATTTTGCATTTTTCATTTTTAGCACACTATTAAAAACTTAGCTCAAATTAAATTTTAGAAATGGCAATATCTAAGAGAGAATAACAACACCAACACCAACACTTCTTCCTCCCTAATTTCATTTCCTATAGAAGGGACTCAACAAAACGTTTAACATGGTTCCACATGTAGACCCATAGTTAAAATTATTTTCAAATATTAAAATTCTAACCCAATGATAGGATGGATTAAATTAAATTAAATTAAATACATGGGACTAAATAACAAGGGGTGAAATTAAAAGAGATAAAAGAGAATATGACACTAGTTGTTAGAAAAGAGAAAAGATGGGGACAAAATTAAAAAAGTAGGTGAAATGGGGTCAATATGTAAATAGTAAGAAATTGTATTTTAAATACCCTTTTCCCTTTCTAAAACTGGCAACAATAAAGAAAAAATGGGGGGAGAATATTTTTAAGTTTCGTTTACAAAAAACATTGAGAGGATATCCTAAAATTGAAAGGGGTTTGAGTGAGTTTTTGGCTAAGGGTTGAGGGAAACAACATCAAGACAATAATCTAGAGAGAATAAGTGAAGAAATTTAGGGATTTAAAGTGACAATAATCTACATTGTAAATTCTAGGTTAGGGTTCACAAGAAAATTTATGGGAAGTGAGAGATTTGCCTTGTTTGATGTAATTGGGATAGAAATACACGAAAGGAACTTAGAATAATAATTAAATGAAGAAAAATCATAGTCTTTTGGAAGGTAGTGGTGCCAGCCAAATATTAGAGAAAAATTAAAATAATGCATGAATGTTTTTTGTTTGAAGTTATTATAGCACATGTTGAAATGTGGAGAATGAATTTACAATAAATAGAAATCTTGTGTTTAATTTGTAATGAAAATATTGGTTATGCTTTGATTATGAATGTTGTCATTTTGTTGAGAATTGTAGGATTTTGTGTAATGTTGAAGTATTATGGAAAATTATACAAATGAGAAGAAAACTATTCATATTCCTTCTTTAATATTACATTCGGCTAGAGAGAGAAAGAAAAGAGAAATTGTTCAGAACAAAAAATAGTCTAGCTGTTTTGAGAAATAGCTAGATCGATTTAAGAAAACGATTAGACTATTTCTCAAAATGGTTAGATCGTTTTTGTTATTGTCCAGTTTTGGAAATTTTTTTTTATCCTTTTCTAGTTTTATTTGGTTCTTTTGAGTTTGTTAAGGAGATGCTAATTGTTTGATTGAATTTAGCATAAATGAATGTTTAATTATGATGGATGAAGCACTTGATGTGAGGTTGTGACAATTATACAAGGTAAAAATTTAGAATTTTCAATGCGATTAAATTAAATTGAGAATTCAAAATGTATATGGAGAATAAAATTGACCTTAATGGTGGATGAATGATAAATGATATATTGATTTTGCTGGTACAAAAAAGGTCACAAGACATATTTAACAACAAGGGACTATTTCGTGCACGTAAATATCATGTAGGTGTTCGACACCTCAAGGAGAATTAATTTATTATCTAAGTAGTAGTCATAATTTTCTTTAATTGCATCTTGATCTTAATAGAAAAATGTAACAAGAAAAAAATTGGAGAACTAATTCCCTCGTTAATGAAATTAATATCTTGGTTAATGGGTGATTTGAGAAACTAACTTCCTGGTTAATGGTATCAATGAGCGATTGGGAAAACTAAGTTTCTGGTAAATGAAATTAGTATCATGGTTAATGGACAATTAAAGAACCAATGATTTAGTAATAAAATGTATGCCTGATTTAGGTTACAGATGACTTTGGTGTGTACTCAAAATTGTACTATTGACATTTGATAATTATGCTACATATATATATATATATATATATTACCTTTGAATGTAAAGTTGATTGCATTTTATATTAAATAATTTTTTAGGTATCTCGCATCACTGAGTCGTATAGTAGATTCATGAATTTTTATCTTTTTGTTTAATAAAATGATTTATTTGGAAGAATAAAATTTTTTTTGTAATATAATTCACAACCAAAAAGAAAAAAAATGTATTTACATGTCTAACTTAATTATGGACGATAAATCTAATGTAATTGTTTTTAAATCATATCTATAAGTTTGTTGTACTTCTTTTTTGATATTCTTGTACTTTTAGGAATGAATACATGTCTTGAAGTATGATGCAACTAATTTAATTGTTCTTTTATTCGTAATATTCATCTAATGATATAAGAGCTGTTTTATTTGAGTGGATATTGAAGAAAATAAGAGGTTGTTCTTATGTTTGTGCCAAAGTATTTAGGTGATGACTTGGTATTAATAATATGGAGTAACCTCTATTATATTTTTGGCTGAAAAGAAAATACCCTAATTTCTGTTAAGAATGCATTCGATTGTATAAAATTAAGGGTTGTTACACGACAAATCAACTATATCCAAGAAGAAGATAATCTGATTAGAGATACTGAGAAATAAAAAATTACATATTTGGAGAATCATCAACTCGACTCAACTCCTAGGTTTTTCACACTCATCACTTCCCTTACAGCTGTTGCAAATGACAACTTTAGTTGCTGCCCTCAGCAGCTCCTCTCTTTTTGTTCTTGATGTTCTCTCTACTTTTCTCTCTTTTAGGTTTATATTGGAAGATTTTGTTTTTGTTTTTTTGGCATAATAATTGAAAAAAAAGGTTAACCTAATGTAAGAAGGCATAGCACCCATGGCACTACTTGAACTAGCCCACTTTTATGACCCTTTTTTCTTCTAAAAGGTAGATGGCATGTGAATATTTTATTTTTAATATAAATAAGATTATGCGTTGTCTTCTTACTTGGATTCTGATCATTAAAATGGTGGCTGAGAAATTAAGATGGAGTTTTTTTTTACATAAACCTAATATATTAATTTATCAACTTAAAACATTTTTAAATTATTTAAAAGACACAAAATAAATCAAAATTAATTTTTTTTAATAAATCTTGATCCATCAATAGCAGTGATTACTGGTTTGATGATGGTTAGCTGTTAGGTTTTATAATAAAGGATTACTGGTAAAATACTCAATCACGACAAGTGCACCAACAAAAATTTTTGGGATTAAGGGCCTGTTTAAGATAGTGGTAATTGTTGCGGTTTAAAATATTTATCGCTTGGAAATGTATTAAATTTTTTTAAAACAAAAAAAAAATATTTTTGATATCAGCACATCAAAATGATATGAAAACATTTAAAAAATATTTTTTAATAAAAATTTAAAATTTAAAATAACATATTTTACACCGCGTTTCTAAACATAAATTGCAAAGGTCCATATAATAATCATAAATTGGATTTTCGTTCCTCTCCATGTGTGTTTTTTGGATATAGTTCCTCGCATCTTGGTTATCGATGTCTTGACATTGCATCTCACCGTATTTATATTTCCCGTCATGTCCGCTTCCATGAACATATGTTTCCATTTAATAATTCTGAATAGATTACAAAGGTCTCCACCACAACCCCCACCCCACCCACTACTGTCACCCTCCTAAATTTGCTAAACCACCCACCGCCACTCGCTTTCACCAGCCACCCAAACAGCCCACAACACTCCGCTCTGCCACTCCAAATAGCCACCCAACCACAACCTCCACCCATCCCTTGGCCATCATCCAATGCTTGTTTATCTAACCCTTATGATGCAGGTTCAGATCGTCAATTGGTCTCCTCTCCTCATGGTCTTGGGGCACTTTCTAGTCCCTCCTCTGCTTTGCCCTCCCTGGCTAGCACTCCTGCAACTTCAGTCTCTGCTTCCATCCCCTCTTCTGCTGACAGTCCTATGCTTGAGGCTGCTTTTTTATCATCCTCTCCTGCTGGTCTGCAACTTATGGTTGATTTGTCTTCTTATCAGCTGCCACAGGTCTCCTCGCTACAACCGTCTTTCCCTGCGTCTCCACCAGCACACAACAGACATCCTATGACTCTTAGACCGTGGCAGCTGAGGACAGCTAATCTGGTTGCTTCCATTGCCGCTACTTCTACCTCTATACGGGTACTGTATTCTCCCTCTTCTAAACCTTTTTCATTCTCTGATGCTAACCGGTATGCAGTTTGGCATAATGCTATGTGTGATGAGATCGCCGCTTTACGCGAAAATCGCACTTGGTCTTTGGTTCCATTTTATCATTCGATGAACGTTGTTGGCAGTAGATGGGTATATCGGATCAAACATCATCTTGGTGGTAGTATTGAGCGCTATAAAGCGCACCTTGTTGCTAGAGGTTTTACCCAGCAGGAAAGTATTGATTATTCTGAAACCTTCAGTCTAGTTATTAAGCAGGCCACTATCCGATTGGTTTTCTCTATCGCAGTTTCGCGAAATTGGAAGATTCATCAGCTTGATATTCATAATGCCTTCCTCAATTGTGTTCTTACTGAAGAGGTCTACATGAAACAGCCTCCAGGTTTTGTTGACTCTTCTCTTCCATCTCATGTGTGGAGATTGCACAAATCATTGTATGGTTTGAAACAGGCACCGAGAGCATGGTACACTCGTCTAAGTGATTTTTTGCTCTCCATCAGTTTTCGAGCTTCCAAGGTTGACACCTCCCTGTTTATCTTATCTGATGGTACTAATATCTTTTATCTCCTGGTGTATGTTGATGATATTTTACTCACGGGTAGCAACTCTACTATGCTTCATCACCTTATACCGTTACTCAGCTCTAAGTTCAAGCTTCCTGACTTAGGTGTTGTTCACTACTTTTTGGGTATTGATGTTCAGTCTACCGGTATGGGTTTAATGCTGCGTCAACTTAAATATATTCTTGACATCCTCACCCGAGCTGGCATGACTTCCTGCAAACCAGTTGATACTCCAATCTCCCCTTCGAAAGTCATTTTATTACCGGATCATTCATTCTCTGATCCTACATGATTTCGTCAAATTATGGGTGCTCTTCAATATCTTACCTTCACCCATCCAGATATATATGCTTTGCTGTTAACAGAGTCTGTCAGTTTATGCATGCTCCTACAGATTCTCATTGGGCCGCTGTCAAACATATTTTACGCTATCTTAAAGGTACGACATCTTATGATTTCCATATCACTCGAGGCTTATCTTTTGCTCTACATGGCTTTACAGATGCAAATTGGGCTGGTAGTATTGATGATCGCAAGTCTACGGGTGTCTATCTTGTCTTTTTTGGTCAGACGCCGATTTCTTGGAAATCCGACAAGCAACGCACTGTTGCTCGCTCCTCTACTGAGGCTGAGTATACAGCCCTTACTGATGGTACCGCTGAAGTCATTTGGCTTCAATACTTGTTAACAGATTTGCAGGTTCCCTTAGTATCTGCTCCTACCATTTGGTGTGATAATCTTGGTGCTACCTATTTCTCAGCAAATCCTATCTTCCATGCTCGTACTAAGCATGTTAAAGTGGATTATCACTTTGTCCGTGACCGTGTTGCCAAGAAAGAAATTCAGAATCGTTTTGTTCCCTCTCGGGATCAACTTGCCGATGTCTTCACTAAACCGCTTCCTGTTGCATCCTTTACTGCTTTTCGGTTCAAGCTTCAGGTTGATCCCCCACCCTCAGCTTGAGGGGGCATATTATAGAATAAGAAATTAATATAGGATGTTGTAATCATTACAGTTACTCATGTATCTATCAGAATAGGAAAGTAATATAGGATGTTGTAAATATTACAGTTACTGCAGCGTTCTGCTGCCTCTATATAAATAGGAAGGTTGGCTAAGGCACAACCCAACACATTCTATTATTCTCAACTTGTACTAAACTTTTTTCTGTCCAAGTCAATGCCACTGCCCTTACAAAATAAAAGAAAAGACAGTCAGCTTTTAGGTCATTTTCATTCCAGCAATGTTCAGTTAATTTTGCTATAACATAACTCATGTGTGAATGTGCCGGGGTTGTACAAGTGCGAGCTTGACAAAGCTAAGATCTCTTTTTTGAGTAAGTTCCAATCTTTTAATTCTTTTTTCCTTCCTAATTTATATGAGCCTGAAACATTGGTTTAGAGGATAAATTGTGTTTGGTAGAGTAGAAATTACTTTCCCTTGTCTGAGAGGATGGAAAAGCAGCTATCATTACTAGAAAATCCGCAATAATCAATTAAATTATTGATAAAAAGTTTTACTAGGATATGATTAAGAAAAAAAACCGACCTAAAGTAGCATCAACAGTTTAATTTATCATTACCGTTCACTTGAGAGCTGTTCACCTCTCTGGTCTAGCCTTAGAGCAAATAGTCACAAAAAAAAAAAAAAACAAAACAAAACAACTGTCGTCCATGACTATGACTATGCCTTTTTTTATCTCCCCAAAATGGATAGAATGAGGGAATGATGATATGGTACTTTCTTAATTATTAATTTACATCTTTTCCCTTCTCTAACCCTTCGTTCTCTTGTAAATCAAAGCATACGATATAATTTTGTTCTTTTTAATTTCACTCTCATTATCTTTTTTAATTAATTAAATATAGACAAGGATTGGATACTTAATGTACAATTATTTATACTTACGCTCTTCCACTCAGGGGCGGAACTAGGATTATTTGTTAGGGGGGCCAAAAAATATAATATATATTTTTAATTTATTATATATAAAAAGTAAAAATAAAATAAAAACTACTTGATTTAGTTTTATTTAAAGAACGTATTACAAAATATATAATAATCTTTGTACCTATTGTCGCACCCCAAAAAAAATCTTTTTCAATTGCGGGTTCGACTGGCGAAACTTTTTTTTTTATTATTATTTGGTTTGATTTGGTTCTTTGGAGTCGCCACCTAGTATTTTGGTCACTAGGAACCCTAACTGGTCTCAGAGATCGGGTACGGAGACTGGTTGCGTAAAGGGAAGGTATTAGCACCCCAAATACGCCATACCTAAGGTAAGCTGCATTGTTTTATTGTCTGATAAAAACTAAAGTGTTATTGTGTTTTCCTAGTTGTTGATCTGTCTATGGTTCAAGAAAAATCCTCCTCGGTAAGAAGGTCTTTTATCTTATCGGGTAAAATCCTAACCGTTCTAACGTCTATACCAAACTTTATTAATAATATTTAGGAATACGTTTTATGTATAAATTCGTAATCCCAAATACTAAAAGAAAACAAAAAGATTTTTTTAGAATTTTTGAAATATTGGCCTAGTTCTCATGGCTTGAATAAACTGGTTATTAAAGCCAAAATGCATGTTAATACATATATTGTTTTGAAAATTTTCTTTGTTGTGTGAAAATATGATGTTATAATATTTATATATATATATATTGGAGAGACTAGGCCATATTTTAAAACAAAAACAATTTTTGGAAAATATTTTTTTTTTTTATGCTTTGACGAAAATCGGGTATTTTAATACTGAGCTTGTATCCTTATGGTATAAAAATACAACCCAATATTAATCCACTTTGATAAAAATATGCAGAAAAATCAACAACATTTTTAAGGACTTTTTAGAATTTTTTTGAAAGCAAAAACATTTTTTATCTGAAAATCTTTGATATTTTGACGAAAACCGGGTATTTTAATACCAGATTTGTATCTTTACAATATAAAAATACAAACTGATATTGACGAAAATACAGTAATAAAATTACAGAAAAATCACAAATTCTTTGAAATATCTTTTTTTTGAAATTTTTTTTTTTATATATATATTTTTTAGGGTGGGGCCCACGTGGCTGGGCTGCACCCAGCAGGCCTCATGTGAACAGTGAATTATGTCTTATGTGAACAGTGAATAGCATTTCACTATTCGCGTGGATTATATTTGATATGCACAGTAAATTAGCATTTCACTGTTCACTTGAACAGTGAATTGCAAGGAAATGGTGCATGCACAGCGACGAAAGGGGGTGCAAACCTGGTGGCAGAAACGATGCTGAAGTCGATGGCGAACACTCCCAGTGATGCTGGTGGCGGTGGACAGGAAGCCAATGGGGGCTCACGGTGGCAGTGGTTGGGAAGCTCGATGACAGCAGCTGCCTTCTCTTCTTCTTCCCCTTTACAGAGGCGTTGCTTCTTCTCTTGGTTTCCTTCTCTATGGCAGCTTTGTGGAGGCGCTGGTAGTGGTGGCCGGGGAGTGACTGGGATGGTGGTCGGTGACTGTGGAGTGTGGTGTTCAGGCCTTTCTCCCTTTTCTTCTCTGCGTTCCTCTTCAGCTGTCTCCTCTTCTGTGTGCTGGGTTGGGCGCTATTTATAGAGCCAGTGGGCGTGGCTTCACCGTGGAGCCAAGGAGCGGGTCGAGGAGCGGCTGTCGGGGAGCGGCTCATGTGAACAGTGAATATGTCTGATGTGAACAGTGAATAGTATTTTTCACTGTTCGCGTGAATTATATTTGATATGCACAGTGGATTAGCATTTCACTGTTCACGTGACTTATATTTGATGTGAACAGTGAATTAGCATTTCACTGTTCACGTGAATTATATTTCACTTGAACAGTGAAATGCAAGGAAATGGTGTATGCACAACGACTTCCAATTTTAAGAATAAAATTCAATTGCGTCCCTGCCAAATTCGGTCCTTACCCCTATAGTTGGCCGCGTTTTTCACTTTGGTCCTTGGCCTCTGATTTTCACAATTAAACCCCTAATTGATCAATAAGCTTCCAATTTCTTCAATTAAGCCCCTGAATCAATTCCAAACAGCCCCCTCTATCTTTGCGCCTTCTCCAAATTGGTCCCTGGTTTCGGATTTTCACAATTAAGCCCCTAATTGGCCATTAAACTTCAATATTTATGCAATTAAGCCCCTGATTTGACCCAATAAATTCCTAAAAAATATATTTTGGCCCCAGAACTTAAATTTCTTCAAATTAAAGCCCAAATTGAATTAAAAATCAATTTTTCTTGCAATCAAATCTCCTATAAATTCAAATAAAAATCCAATTAAATCCATAAACATCCAAATTTGGACTTTTCCTCAAAATTCAAATTTTCCTTCTCAATAGGGCTTTCATCCTTCAAGAATATACTGTCAAAAAATCAATCCTTGTATTTTTAAATTCCTTGACCAATTTTCTGACTATTTTCTAAGCGCTTCTGCCTCCTATTATTTTTCTAACCTTTTTTGGCTATTTATTTTATTTTTTCATGGGGACCCAAAAATGGGTTACAACACCTATTAAATACAAACATACAAAATATATAAGAAGCATTAACAAAAACGAAACATTATTTATGTTTAATAAACTTTGAAATAAAATAATAAATAATAATTCTTACATATTTATTTTAATTGTGCTCGTCGTTCTTTCATCGAATAGAAATCATCGATTATCATATCAATTGGGAATCTTTCAGCAATTTCTTTTTCTATATAGACAATCAAATAATTTGCAAGAAAATCATCCTCCATCCGATTGCGAAGTCTTGTTTTAACAATCTTCATCGCTGAGAAAGCTCGTTCAGTAGTTGCTGTCGAAACAGGAAGAGTCAAGATAAGCCGAATCAACCTGTCAATGAGTGGATAAATTGTTGATTTTTCTGTTTCAACCAATCCTTGACATAAATCTGCAATCGATGACATATTCTTTAACTTTGGATGATTGGGTACATCAAGCTCATAATGTTGCAACTGAAATCTCAAATGAATTTTTTCTTGGTCAGAAAAATCTTCAGGATAGAACTTGTCAACAAGTAAGCATATATCTTCAACATTGAATAATTTATAGCTATTTCTAGGATCTAAAGTTGTGCTCAATTTAAGAAGCTCGATCGCCTGCTCATTGAATCTGTTATTTAGCTCTTGTAATTGCTGATCAATGATAGCTGTAAATATATCAACTCGATAGTGATGCTCAACTGTTACTGATTTTGTTTTACGACGAGATCGTCCCACACTAGAAAAACAAGTATCCATATCAGGAACTTCAATGTCTTGATGCTTACAAAATGATGTCACTTCTTCTAAAAGAGTTTCCCAACCATCGTCTCTTAACTTCTGAATTAAAGTCTTTGTGCTAGTCACCAAATGCATAGCATTTAAAATGTCTTGAGATTTTTGTTGCAATGCTTGACAAAGCACATCAGTAATTCCCATAACATTCTTCATTATATGTAAGAAGAATGCAAAATCAAATGACATTAGCAACTTAAATGAAAAGGCCGCATCACCACGTTGAGAATAAGTAGATCCATCTAAAGCAATGTTTTCAAGAACCAAGCAAGTTGCCCCATACATTTTTATCAAACTGCAAATTGATTTGAAATGCGAACTCCATCTGCTATCTCCAGGTCGTTGCAAACCACCTACTTGATTAACTCCTTTACCCGTTTCAATCTCACCAATATCAACTAGATGCTCAATTGTAGCTGCTTGAAAAGCCCGTAACTCATCATTACGCTTGCAAGAAGCACTAACAATGTTAATAATAAAGATCAAATTCTGAAAGAAAGTGTGAACATCAGATATTTCTCTAGCTGCAGCAATAAGAGCCAATTGTAACTGATGAGCTAAGCAATGTACATAATATGCATAAGGGCAATCATTAATGAATAAAGCTTGCAAACCATTCCACTCTCCACGCATATTACTGGCACCATCATATCCTTGACCCCTAATATTTTGAACATCAAGATTATGATGAGATAAAACAAAGGAAATCTCTTCCTTAAGAGTTGCAGCAGTTGTATCTTTGACATGAACTATATCCAAAAATCGTTCTCGTATAAATCCACTTCTATCAACAAACCTAATAACAAGGGCCATTTGCTCTCTTCTAGATTCATCTCGAGCTTCATCAACAATTAAACAAAATCTTGCATCACCAATCTCATGACGAATTGAAGACTGAACATTTCTAGCAAAGACATGCAAAATTTCTTTTTTGAATTTGATGTGAGGTGTATTTAGCATTTTGTGGAGCATTACCCAAAACAAGAGCACCTACTTGTTCATTGTATGATGCTAAAAGTTCCATCATTTCAAGAAAATTACCTCGGTTTTTTTATTCTGGTCGTTCATCATGCCCTCTAAAAGCACATGCTTGAAATGTGAGCCAACGAACAATATCTATTGAAGCTTTAATACGCAATCGATTTTTCTGAACTTCTTGAGTAGTTTGCTTCTTAACTACCTTCTCAATATGACATGACTGATTTTTCAAATTTCCAAGCACCTGGTAGCAAATCTATAAGCTGAATTTGGACCTTTTCCCATATGAGTCAAAAAAGCAAATCATTCCCCATCATTAACTTTCTTCCAACAATTAAATCCTTTAACAGTAAATGTGTCTGATCCTGGCTTTCCAGATGGTTTACTTGAAAATAAATAGCAAGGGAAACAAAATGCAGTATTTTTCTCTGAATATCCAAGCCACGGATAACTTTTGAACCAATGAGACTAAAATCGACGAGGATGTTTATTACCAGTTAGCGGATATTCAGACATCAAAGGTTGATATGACCCCAAATTAATGTATGCCCTTCGAATTTCATCTTGTTGATTAACCAAGTATTCCCAAATTTGAGGACGATTGCTTGGATCTCTAATTAAATGAGCAATATCGATTCTAGTAAGAGGCTGCTCACTAATCAGCGTAGGTTCTTTGTAAACTGAAGCACATAAAGGCTGCTCAACCATAACTTCAACATTACTTGGAGCTGGTTCACTAAGCTGTGAGTTATCAATAAAACAAATCCATGCATAATCAAAACAAACCAATAAAATATATCTAATTAATTAGAAAAAAAATCACTATAACAAGAATTCAAAAAAACAATTATTAGAACTAGCAAATTCGAAGACACTTATTAGAACTAGCAATATTTTTCCTCTTTTTTTTCAAAAAAAGAATCAATTCTTCTTATTTTGTTCATGGTTCAACCTAAAATCAAAACATATATAGTGAGAAAAAATTGATAAGTTTGGTGGCTCAGCTAAAAACAAAACATAAAACAAATCCATGCATAATCAAAACAAACCAATAAAATATATCTAATTAATTAGAAAAAAAATCAATATAACAAGAATTTAAAAAAACAATTATTAGAACTAGCAAATTCGAAGACACTTATTGCTTTCCACGTAGGTATGCTTTTTTTATCACAATCCATTAATCACAGCCCATTTTTTTCAGACTTTCTTTAACAAACGCGAAAAAAAAAAGAAAATGGTATCTCAGCTGTACCAAAAGCTGAATCAATCTGTCCTTTCCACACATTGGGATATTATTAAATTAAATCTCATTAAATTATGTGGTTTGGCTTTAGATAGATAATAAAATATCACTAAATTTGTTTTTCACAATTGATCTTATCCCCAGTTTGTCTTCGAAAGAAAAAACAAGAAGCGATACAAACAAAGACATTGAACTTATCCCCAGTTTGTCTTCTTCCTGTTATCATCTCCCTAGTTACGACTATATATGTGTAGCTAGCATCTTCTCTATATGAAGCAAGAGTTGGATTTAGGTTTGCTTTCACTAAGATAGAGCATAGAGACCAACCTTAATACATTAGACATAGCATGGCTTGGATACTAACCACTCTAGCCTTGATTGCGCTCGCTTTCTTCCTCCGAGCTTGGCTGTCGAAAAGAAAGATCAAGGATAGCAAGTTACCCCCTGGTCCAATAGGGTTTCCTATATTTGGTAGCTTACATTTGTTAGGGCAGTTCCCTCACCATGACTTGAATCGACTAGCAAAGAAGTACGGCCCTATCATGTATATGCGGTTAGGCTTGGTGCCTACTGTAGTTGTCTCATCGCCTCGGGCTGCCGAATTGATTCTTAAGACCAATGACCTCGTCTTTGCTAGTAGGCCATCGAATGAGGCTGCGAAGTATATCACTTACGAGCAGAAGAACTTATCATTTGCTCCATATGGCTCTTATTGGCGCAACGTGCGCAAGATGTGTACCCTTGAGTTGCTTAGCAACCATAAAATAAATTCTTTCATGTCCACGAGGAAAGAAGAGCTTGACCTCTTGATTGACTACATTAAAGATGCTTCTCGTGAGCGTGTTGCCGTTGATCTTAGTGCCAAGGTCTCATCTCTAAGCGCTGACATCAGTTGTAGGATGGTTTTTGGAAAGAAACACTTGGAAAAGGAATTTGATGAGAAGGGGTTCAAACCAGTGACTCATGAGACCGGCCGTTTAGCAGCAAGTTTTAACTTCGGTGATTACATCCCTCCACTTGCGCCACTTGACCTTCAGGGTCTTACAAAGCGCATGAAGGCCGTAGGCAAGGTTTTTGATGACTTCTTTGAGAAGATTATTGATGAGCACATTCAATTTAAGGATGAAAACAGAACCAAAGATTTTGTTGATGTCATGTTGGACTTCTTGGGATCTGAAGAAACAGAGTATCGTATTGGTCGAGACAACATCAAAGCCATAATCTTGGTAAGAACGCATAGAATTAAAATAACTGTTAGTAAGCAGCACATAAATCACAGGATTATCCTTAAATCTGTACCTTTCTCTTTCAGGACATGCTTGTGGCTCAATGGACACCTCAGCCACAGCAATTGAGTGGACTCTCTCCGAGCTCATCAAGCATCCAAGAGTAATGAAGAAAGTCCAGAGAGAGCTGGAAGAGAAAATAGGCATGGATAGAATGGTGGAAGAATCAGACTTGGAGGGCTTGGAATACTTGCACATGGTTATAAAGGAAGCTTTCAGGCTCCATCCAGTGGCACCTCTACTTCTCCCTCACGAGTCAATGGAAGATTGCACCATAGATGGCTTCCTCATCCCGCGAAAAACACGTGTTATTGTAAACGTGTGGGCTATTGGGCGCGACCAAAGTGCTTGGACTGATGCAAATAAGTTTATTCCAGAGAGGTTTGCTGGGAGTAACATAGATCTTCGTGGACGCGATTTCCAGCTTCTCCCCTTCGGGTGGGCGCAGGGGCTGCCCTGGAATGCATTTGGGACTAACCATGGTTCGGCAAATTGTGGCACAGTTGGTGCATTGCTTTGATTGGGAGCTTCCTAACAATATGTTGCCGGAGGAATTGGACATGACTGAGGTGTTTGGTCTTGTAACCCCGAGAGCAAACCATCTGTGCGCCACTCCTACTTATCGACTTCACCTCTGATTATGGCTTAAGCAATATTATTCTCTGTTGGAAGTGTGATCATTTAGGGATTGTAGCTTTCCCTTGGATTCATGGAATCAATTGTAGACTCGTATGAGCTGGTTGATGTTTCTTTTTAAGAGAATAAATAAAGGAAGCAGAGTAGAATTCTGCAGATATGTATTTTAAAGTAAAATCACTTTTCTTGATTACATCTTTCTTATTCTCACGTGTATATATTGATTTACACAGATTTATATTCTAAACAAACATTTGAGTATTTGAAGGAGAATAAACTAGAGATTTAAATTTCAAGCTAGCTAGTATCCTGCAGAGTCTTTGAAATACTCTCCTCATTTGATGGCAATCCTGATCCTGCGGCAACTATGAAGATATTCTCTCCTGATCTGTTGGTAGTAGCTGTCAATACTCTAACACTCTTTGCCTGTACAGTATTTTAATCAAATTAAACTACATCCCATGATTTATTATTTGAATTTCTTATTTACTTTGATCTCCCGATCAAATACATGTAGGATTTTATGAGTACTTATTAGTTAATCCATTGCCTCCACATTCACTTGTAAAAGAGAATGGGTGATTAGTTCTGAGATGTTCTCTCATTATTCCCTGTTTCAGAAATTTTGCATTTTCCATTTTTAGCACTCTATTAAACAACAGCACTTCAACCTTAAATCATTGCTTATACAAGGTACTCAGCAAAATGTTTAACGTGGTTTGACATGTAGATCCATATGCTTAAAATTATTTTGAAATGTTAAAATTCCAACCTGATAATAGGATGGATTAAATTAAATTAAAGATATAGAACTGAATGAAATAACTAGGTGATATAGAGTCAATATGTAAATAGTAAGAAAGTAGAATATAAATATCCTATTTTCTTTTCTACAACGGAAAATAATAAAGAAAAAACAGAGAGAATATTTTCAAGTTTCTTTTACAAAACAAATTGAGAGGAAATCCTACAAATTGAAGGGGGTTTGAGTGAGTTTTTGGGAAATAACACCAAGGCAATAATTTAGAGATAATAAGTTATGAAATTTAGGGATTTAAAGTGGTTAACAATGGTTAAAGGACTAATTAATTAGGTTTTAAAATTACAATGACTATTTAATTTCTTTAAAAAAAAAAACTAGAATGACTGATCATTTATAGTTTACTCTCAATGTGTCTGTATTTTATTTTATAGGTAGTCCAAATGAAATTTTATTTAAAAACAGAATATGAGACAATATTTCACTTTATGTAGATCATAAAAAATCTAAGTCAAACTTCCCTGAAATTCGTATCTAAAAAAAATATAATTTGAAGTTGATACTTCGTAAACAAGAGAAATGTTATAATAAAAAATAATGGTCTCCATGTTGTAAAATCAATGCTAGTAAATCATAGGACTAGAGTTTAAATCACTTAATTAAATAAAAGTATTTTCTTGTAGGAAATGTATGTTCGGTGATTACAGAGAGAAAATGACAAAAACAAAAAGGTTAATATATAAAAGAAAGTACATAAATAGTAAAATAAAGTAATGGCGAGCGGGCAATAATAAGCAATTACATGTGGATCGTTAGGTCTAGTACCATGATAAAAGTATATTTATTTATTGATATGATATATGATTACAATTAACAAATTAAAAGGTATATAGAAACACAATCAAACAATTATGGAAATAAATTACAATCTTTAATCATTTAAAATCTTTTTGATATGGTACTTGATTTCCACCATAATTGATGATTATATAGATTGGATTTTAATTCAAAATATATTGTTTTGATTTGTTTTCTGAACATGCCCTTTCAAACTTATGGATATTTTGAAGAAAAATCTTCATGAGTCTAAAATAGATAATATTGAAATCTTAATGATTATTTTGAAAAAAAATAATCTTGATAAACCAAGTTATTCAAGCCAATAACGATAAAAGATTAATTCAACGAGACCATATAAATATAACTCTACCGTGTGCTATAAAAAATCAAAATCAAACCTTATTTGAGTTTGTAACTTAGGAAATATACAAGAGAAATGTCATGAATGGCGTAGTAAAAAAATATCTCCAATTGTGATTGTAAGGACACCAAAAACAAATTATGGGATATAGTCTAAAACTTTTCATTAAATATAGATTGATGGTAAATATGATTTTTGTTCTGTACGGATGTAAGTATGATGACGGAAAACAATGAAACTAATGGGCGATGGAAAATTATGGGCAATAGTCAAGCAAAAATTGTTAAAGAACTTCAATGTCGCACGTTTACCGCACGGTTTCTATTGGCGATTTTCTTTTTATTGCTTGATTTATTGGGAGTCGCCACCTTGTATTTAATTGGGGGCCGCCGGCTGCTAGGCTTTGGGTTTCTGTCCGGTCTGTGTAGCTGTCGGTGACTAGTTCGTGTCTTGGCGAAGACGAGAGCCTACGGGCTGCTCCTTTTTGGTTGGAGGGGAATGAGCGAGCTCAGGGAGGGAGGCCATCGGTCTGTCTTGGCTGGTCTGTGGGGGGAATAGGGAAGTTTGTGTCTAGAGAAGACAGAGGGAGTGAAGGCCGCGGCAGGCAAAGGAGGAATTAGGGAAAATGGGGAGCCTAAGAGAGGGTGGAAAGGAGGCTTGTGTTCGACGGCTGAGGAAAAAGAAAATCAAAAGGGAGGGGCTTTGTGTTGTTGGCTGAAAGAGGAGAAGAAGATAGGGGAACGGTGTGGAGGTAGTGAAAGGGAGTTGCAGTCGGGGGAGAAAGAGGGTAGAGAGTACTGCGGCGGCTTAGTTTGAAAGGGATCAAAGTCGGGGGTCGGCTGTTTGGTTAGAGATAGGTTTGGGTTAAGGGTTTTTTTTTGTGCTTTTTTTTTTTTTTCAAAATTGCCCCTCCCTTGTGAATGTGTTTGAAACTCTTATTTATAGGAAAAAATGTTGCTAGGTCCCTAAACTTGGTCCTTCAACTTTTTTTTTTTGTAAATTTGATTTTTCTTATTTTTTTGATTTTTTCTTATCAACATCGACTCGAATGAAGAAAATCATTGATTTTAAAAATAACACTTGAAAAGTCGAACGCGTTCTAAAAACCTTTGAAAATTTAAATTATTTTGAGACGATGCTAAAAATGATGCAAATATATTAAAAACGTATTTTTTTGGATTTTCGTTGTTTTTCACTATTTTTTTATTTTTCAAAAATTTTATCAAAAAGATGGGTTAAAAATTAGGTAACAACAGATGCCCCCTCTTTAAAATGTTTATGAAGCAAAACTCCTCAATGTTTTGCATATTAAGCTTTGTAAAGAAAACTTGTCTTCTTGTCTTCCTAACTTGCTGAATATTTACACATCTAAAGACCTTACTTTTTCTTTTTAGGTTTCTTTCTCTTTTCTTTCTCTTTTTTTTTTTTTTTCTTTCTTTCTCTCTTCTTTTTTTTAGGGAGCTTACATTTGTTAGGGAAGTTCCCTCACCATGACTTGCATCAACTAGCAAACAAGTATGGTCCTATCATGTATATGCGGTTAAGCTTGGTGCCTACTGTAGTTGTCTCTTTGCTAGAAGGCCAGCAAATGAGGCTGCGAAGCATATCTCTTACGAGCAGAAGAACTTATCATTAGCTCCATATGGCTCCTATTGGCGCAACGTGCGCAAGATGTGTACCCTTGAGTTGCTTAGCAACCATAAAATAAATTATTTCATGTCCACGAGGAAAGAAGAGCTTGACCTCTTTATTGACTACATTAAAGATGCTTCTCGTGAGCGTACATTAAAGCGCTGACATCAGTTGTAGGATGGTTCTAGGAAAGAAATACTTGGAAAAGGAATTTGACGAGAAGGGGTTCAAACCAGTGACTCATGAGGTCATCCGTTTTGTTGCTACCCAATTTTTGACCGATGTTTTTGATATATTTTCAAAAAAATCCAAAAAAATTAAGAAAAACAAAGAAAATCCAAAAAATAATTTTTTAATATATTTTCGTCATTTTAGCATTTTCAACGGCGTCTAAAAAAGAATTTAAATTGTTAAAATATTTTCAAACGCGTTCGACTTTTCACGCGTCATTTTTAAAATATTGATTTTCCGCATTTATGAGTCGACGTTGATATTGCTCGTTTTCAAAAAATACAAAAAAATAAGAAAAATCAAAATTTACAAAAAGAAAGAAGTTGAGGGACCAAGTCGAAAAACCTAGCAATATTTTTGCCTATAAATACCATGCTAAACTGATTTTTTTATAGGGGGGGGTTAATTTTGTAAACACAAAAAATATACAAAAAACCTAAACCTAATCCCTTTTTTGAAGAGCAGCCGCCCCCCCCCTCTGGTTTGAATTTTTTCCCAGCCGCCGAGCCAATTCATTTTTTTCCCCCACACAGCCCCTCACCCGAATTGAATTTTTTTCTTTGGAAACCGGCCAAACAGCCCCCCCCAAAGCACCCGGATTATCCTTTCTCCCTCACCAGCAGATCCAGCCGAAACCCCCTTCCTCAGCAGCGTCTTCTTCTCCTCTCAATAGCAGCGCCTCCACCCAAATCAACCCGCAGCTCCGGCGCTTCCTGTTGAAGACGATCGCTGCTTCCCCAGCTTGGACCCGTGGGTTTCTTCTCCTCCGGTCGCCTCCAGCAGTCCCTATCTCCCCGTCATCTTCCCTCTCGGCCTGCACAGAGCCGCCGCTCCTTCTCCCCTCCGCCGCAGTCTCCCAGCTTCTCCACCTGACGAATCCGAAGCCAGCCTCGACAGGCCTTCACCGAAGCCGGCCACCCTCGCAACGCAAGTCCCCCCCTTCATTCGGCCTCCAGTAGCAGCGACCGGCTCGCCGAACACCCGCAGCAACACAGCCGCCGTCAGACCTGCCTTCACCACCTGAAACGGAGGAGGAGAAGACACCCACCACCGCAGCTGGGCATCACCGGATCTGCAACCAGACGCAGATCTGCAAAAAAAAACAGATCTAAGAAATGAAACAAACAAATTAAAATCAACTGCCTGTGTTGTTTTTGGGTTTCTTTGCAGGTCGTCGCCGGCGTTGGGAGGCTGAGAAGAAGAAGTCGATCAAGCCCCCTGCTGTGGTTTTTTTTCCGGTAGCGCGTGAACCCACGCGCCGCCAGTGACGGTGGCGCGTGGGGAGACGCGTCGGAACTGTTCATGCGGGTGCAGAAGTCCTTCCCTGCAATTTCGGGAGTTTTGAGGGACCATTTTGTAAATTTTAAAGTTTTAATGTAATTTTTGTTTATTTATTTTAAATTTGTAATATGTGAATGAAAAAAAAAAAAAGGAAAAAAAAGAAAATAATAATAAAAAAAAAAAGGGGATGTGTGTGTTGGTGTATTTTTATTTATTTATTTTGAATTTGTATTTGTATTTGTATTTGCATTGTGGATGTAAAAGAAAAGAGAAAAGAAAAAGAAAAGAAATGAAAATATTGAATGTGTGTGCTTGTATTTTTGTTTTATTTATTTGTACATATTTTTTTAATGATAAAATCGCAAATATATTAAAGAAGAATTTAATATTTTGATCGGATCACGGTTAAGAATTATTAACTTATACGTAAGTGATATTTCTAATTTCCGAAGAAAAGACAATTATTAAAACTTCTTTAACACGTCAAAGCCACGAAGCAGCTTACCTCAGGTAGGGTGCGTTAGGGGTGCTAATACCTTCCCTAACCACAATCAGTCCCTTACTCGCGAATTTCTGACAAGACCAGTACATCCGGTTTCCTAGTAGCCCGAAATCAATTACTAGGTGGCGACTCTAACGAACCAAATTCAAACATTACGCAACGAGATGAAAAATCGCCAGCCGATGCCGCGCGCTGATTTTTTTGGGGTGCGACACGTTTAGCCGCAGGTTTTAACTTGGGAGATTACATCCCTCCAATTGCACCACTTGACCTACAGGGTCTTACAAAGCGCATGAAGGCCGTAGGCAAGGTTTTTTATGACTTCTTTGAGAAGATTATTGATGAGCACATTCAGTTCAAGGACCAAAACAGAACTAAAGATTTTGTTGATGTCATGTTGGAGTTCTTGGGGATCTGAAGAAACTCAGTATCGTATTGCTCGAGACAACATCAAAGCCATAATCTTGGTAAATAGATTTAAAATAACTGTTAGTAAGCAGCACACATAAATCACATGATTATCCTTAAATCCGTACCTTTCTCTTTCCGGACATGCTTGTAGGCTCAATGGACACCTCAGCCGCAACAATTGAGTGGACTCTCTCCGAGCTCATCAAGCATCCAAGAGTAATGAAGAAAGTCCAGAAAGAGCTGGAAGTGAAAATAGGCATGGATAGAATGGTGGAAGAATCAGACTTGGAGCTAGGGCTTGGAGTACTTGCACATGGTTATAAAGGAAGCTTTCAGGCTCCATCCAGTGGCACCTCTACTTGGCCCTCACGACTCAATGGAAGATTGCACCATAGATGGCTTCCTCATCCCGCAAAAAACACGTGTTATTGTAAACGTTTGGGCTGCAGTGAGAGCTCAAAGGGGTTGGTAAATGATCCTGTGTATCACTGGTCTCTGTATCCATGGATGCATGGTTAGAGGTAATATCTTCATGTTTATCAGTAGATGACTTAATAACAGGGAATGAGCAGTTGTGTGTTAGAGATGTGTTTTTATAGGAGTCAGGTACAACATCTGATATGCCAATGTGAGCCAAAACATATCTGTCTTTCTTCCTTTCTTCCCTTTTTTGTATGTATATTTAAGGCCAAGTCTTTTGTTTCGTCTAAGCTTCTTCCTTTTTCTTTCCTTTAGTTCCATTTTCATTACTTCTTGGGGCTCTGCCAGGTCACATATGAAATTAGAGAAGGATTTCTACAATTGGTTCTGGTCTACATTCAAGGTTCTGGCTATTTTGGAGGAGGGCCTTAAAACGTGGTCTGAAGAAGTGTTAAGCCCTATTACACATGAGTTTATGGCCTTGTTGATTAGCCTTGTTCCTTTCACCTTGCCTGTGATGCTTTTTTTAACAAGGCCCACTCCTGTAATTGAATGTGTTGAGACATTTGTGCTGCTATCACTGTCAGTTACCTCTTGCATGTTTTCCTTCAATTTGTTATCATGTGACACTACAAAGGGCGGCTGATATGTAGCAGTGTGCATACGCTGATCTTTTGTTTGGAGGTTATGTGTTTCCTTTGTTTCAGGAAAAAGGCAGGCGGTTTTTGAAATTGTGTCGGTATGATCCAAGTTGTTTGTTGATCCAGTGTGTCCTTGACAAAGGATGAGAGAGAAATTGATATCCGTATCCGCCTTCTATTGCTCTTTTAAAGTAATATCCATTGCCCAACGGTTACCGCCAGGGTCAGTAATCTTTGTGCCCGCTGCCGTAACCTCATCTGAAGTTGCAAATTCGCTGCATGACTCTTCATCTATTGTTTGAATCCCTGTTGCATCCATTGAGTGTTTGATTATAGACAACAGGGGACTAAAATCCAGTTTCATTTCCATGATTGAGATTTCAAAATTCGTTGCCATCTAAAACCAATAAAACACATTCATTTAGAGTCTCAAATGAGGTTGTGCTCAGCAACACTTTTACTCTCGTGAGAGATCCTTGGCTCACGCTAGTAATGTCATATCCAACCATCTTCCCTGCTTTCTGAATAATGGATTCAATACATCTGTGGTTCTATCCTATCAAAGGTAATCCTAGTATAGACACCCACACAAATCTATCTATAGCTTTAGCTCCCTTTTTCCATGGTTTTAGATGAGAGAATGATGTTTCCAAAATAGAGGATCCATTTACCAGCTCTTTCTCCATAAATTATCTATTTGTAAAGGTGATGACTACTTGGCTTGCTCTTAGAAATCGAAAGCCAACTGTCTACTTGACATTTTTAAGAACCATATGCTCAAGGTGAGCATAGTCCATGTCTGTGGCTATGAATCCCACTAAACTTCTCAGAAGCCATTCCTTGTCATCGGGGATAGACTAATAAACCACCGTCTTCTTTGGATGCTTTGTGACAGAGAGAGCTTCAGCAAAGGTCCACGTGTCCTTGAAGCTGAGTTTGGGCATGGTTTTTTATTGTGGTTTTATAAGAAGGTCTTGTTTTTTTTAATTTGGAGGCTTTTGAAATCTGACTGGGTTTGCACGAATTTTATATGAATCCAACCAGATAAGGTTCAAGCTGTCACAAATGTCTGATTCTTTTAAAGTGAAGAGGAAGGAAACAAAACCTAACCGTCTCCCTTGTGATGTTTTTTTCCTGGAGACAAATAAATTGGTAACATGGCCAATCTTTGAAAGCGTCTTTTTAAGGTCATGATAATCTAACCATGATGGGAAACGTTCAAAAAAGAACTTAGAAGGGGTAAAGGCCGGGAAGGTTGTGTTAAAAGGAGGTTTGTTGTTGGCTTTAAGGTTGGGAGCATGTTTCCTAGTATAGATTACAATACTAAGGGTGAGGATTTGTTTATTGATATGATATATGATTACAATTAACAAATTAAAAGATATATAGAAACACAATCAAACAATTATGAAAGTAAATTACAATCTTTAATCATTTAAAATCTTTTGATATGGTACTTGATTTCCACCATAATTGATGATTATATTGATTGGATTTGAATACAAAATGTCTTGATTTGTTTTCTCAGCATGCCCTTTCAAACTTTTGGATATTTTAAAGAAAAATCTTCATGAGTGTGAAATAGATAATATTGAAATCTTAATGATTATTTTGAAAAAAATTGACCTCGATAAACCAAGGTTATTCAAGCCAATAACAATAAAAGAACAAAATAATTCTACGAGACCATATTTAACTGTACCGTCTGCTATAAAAAATCAAAGTCAAACCTTATTTGAGTTTGTAACTTAAGAAATATACAAGAGAAATGCCATGAATGGGGTAGTAAGAAAATATCTCCAAATTGTGATTGTAAGGACAACAAAAAAAATAAAATTGTTGGATATAGTCTAAAACTTTTCATTAAATATAGGTTGATGGTAAGTATGATGATGGAACAAACTTTTCTTTAAATATAGCCTAAAACTTTTCATTAAATATAGTCCAAAAATGATTTTTGTTTTGTACGGATGTAAGTATGATGATGGAAAACTATGAAACTAATGGGCGATGGAAAAACATGGGCAATAGTCAAGCAAAAATTGTTAAAGAACTTCAGTATATGCGCTTTATTTCTTTTTATAATTAATGATTGTATTAATTAGATTTCATATCAAAATATACAATTTTGATTTGTTTCTCGATAATTTTATTATTTCTTAATCAAATCACATGTTTTAACACATGGTTAATAATGAAAAATAAGACAATCTTTTAATTTATTATTTTCTGGTCACACTTTTTATTTGTTTTGACATTACATCTTGATGTGCCAAGACTGCCACGCAAAGTGGGCATCATAGATGGCTATTGCAGAAACTAGCAAGGCAGAAAACAATTGCAGAAAAGAAAACCATTACAGACCCCTCTAGCCTTGCTTCCATGAATTTCCTTGCAATCCGAATCACAATTCATAGCTATGCACTCATTCGTGGGGAATGAACTTTTTTTACAAAGCTTTGCATCCGCCATCATATGCTTGTTTCCTGCGTACACACAATGTAATTTGGTACGTGAAATCACAAATCTTGAATTAAATACTCATCAAAATAACATAAGATTAATCAATAAAAAACATATAGCTAATTTAAGAAACAATAAATATAATAAAAGGAATATTAGTATTCCTTGATGATCATTCAAGTGTTGCAAGAAACTGTTCGATAGAGAAATTGGGATTAC
The DNA here is from genome assembly GCA_964019445.1 of Populus tremula. NCBI lineage: Eukaryota > Viridiplantae > Streptophyta > Magnoliopsida > Malpighiales > Salicaceae > Populus > Populus tremula. Next base: position 62,056 of record CAXHTJ010001241.1, read on the forward strand.
CAGCAGTCACAGCAAAGATGAGCAGAAGGAGCAGGAAGATCACAGAGACACCTTTCATGTTTGATTTTGGTATCCTTTTCCTTACTCTGTTTTTTTTTTTTTTTAAATAAGAACACTAATGTGACTTGTAGTTTAATTTGCTGATATATATATATATATACAGAGCCATGATTGGAATATATGGCAAGAAGATCCAATAATTAATTAGAGAAAATTATTGAGTGCGCGCATTATTGGTAATAATATAATGTTTTTGGAGTTACGCGTACAGCAAATCTAAAAAATCAAATATGTGGAAGCAAATCCTTGTGATTATCATTTTTAGTATTATTAATTTCATTTAATAAAAATTACAGGCCTGCACTGCTACTAATACATCATGTGCTTTTAATTCCGCATTGCTTAATCTAATAATTTCATTAACTAGTTAGAGCCTACAGGTGACATTCCTCACTTATCATGTGTGAGATCTTCTTAGGTTTGTCATCTTGACTTTGTCTTCGATGTTAACAATTGATCTGTGAGGTTTTCCTAAGTTTTGTTTTTTAAAAAAAAACATAAAAAAGTGAGGCTGCCCTAGCATCTAAAAGCTATACCTTAGAGTCCGATCAAATTTTTAGATATATTTCTCCATTCATATCTATCCATTTATGGACAAAAATAAAATATTAAATTTTATTTTTATAAAAATATCTTTTGATTTTAAAAAGCATGATTTTAAAACAATATATACTTTGTTAAAAAAATTAGATGATTGAAAATAAATTACAATCTTCAATTTTTTAAGTCTTTTGACGTGGTTCTTATTAAATTACCATCCTAGCTAGTGATTGTATTGATTAAATTTTAATTCAAAATATATTATTTTGATTTATTTTTTCAACATGCTTTCTTAAATTTATGGATATTATAAATAAAAATCATCATGAGTTTGATATCTATATTTAAAAATAATATTACAATCTTGATCATCATTTAAAAAAACAAAAAAATAACCTTTGTTGTTACTCAAATTTTGACCCACCTTTTTGATAAAATTTTCGGAAAATCCAAAAATAGCGAAAAACAATGAAAAATCCAAAAAATATCGTTTTAGCATTTTCAACGTCGTCTAAAAAAAAAGCATTTTAATTTTTAAAGGTTTTTCGAACGCGTTCGACTTTTCACGCGTCATTTTTAAAATCATTGATTTTTCTCATAGAATCGACGTTGATATTGCTCGTTTTTAAAAATACAAGAAAACAACAAGAAAAATAAATTGAGGGACCAATTTGGAGGCTTGAACAAAACTTTACCTATAAATATGGGTTGAAAACTCAAACGAAAAGAGAGGGGGGGTAATTTTGACAGAGTCATAAAAAAAACACAAAAACCCTAAAAAACCTACTCTTTCTCCCCATTAAAAAAAACCCAGCCGGCGGCGCCTCCCCTACTAGTTTTGAATTTTTATCCCCGGGGTCCTTGGATTTTCCTCTCCCAGAACCAGACAGCCAAGGACCCCCACCATTTCAGATCCCACAATTTTTTACCCCGCCGTTTCCCATCTTCTTCTCCATCAGCACCGTCTCCTACCCGTTGCTTTTCTTTTTTTTACACTGGCCAAATAGCAGCACCCCACCTTTTGATTTTTTTTCTCCACACCAGCCACTTACCGGATTACCTCTACCAAGAGAAAACGCAACCCAGCCCCCTTTTTGTTGGTTTGATTTTTGCTCCGCCGGCTGCTCCCCTCTCTTCACCCTCACGAATCAACCCCCCGCCGCTCACCTTTTTCCTTCTTTCAGCCCCACAGATCAGCCCCATTCTCTCCTTCTCCCTCCCGGCCATTCCCTCTCCCTCTGAAATCGAAAGCCTCAACCGGCCAAGGAGCAGCCATCACAACCACCTGCTCCCCCTCATCAACACAAATCTCCTTCCCCCATCTCCCCTTTCAACTCCATCACCAGGAGTCACCACCGGTCACCCGAACCAGCCGTCCTCGCCGAAGACCCAGCAGCCACCCCGATCATTGGCATCTTCCCCTCTCAGCTGCTCCCTTCTCCAGCCGCCAGCTCGCCAAGACCAAAGGAGGGCAGATCCGCTCCCCGTGTAGCAGCGCTAGCAGCCATAGGCTACAGCAGCGACGACCACCACAGCACCGCCACCGAACACTCCTCAACCGGACCTGCAACCAAGGGGAAGCCGATCCGAAACGGAGAAGAAGAGATAAAAACACAGATCTGTAAAGGAGAGAAAAATTAAAATCAACTGCTGTGGTTTGCGTTTTTGTGCGTTTGCAGGTGACGGTGGGTGTCCCCGCCGGCTTGGGAAGAAGAGAGAAAGAAGTGACTGAGCCCCCCTGTTTTTTTTTCGATGTTTCATGCGGCGGAGCGTGAACCCACGCGTCGCCAGTGACGGTGGCGCGTGGGGAGACGCGCCGCCACTGTTCCAGCGGGTGGCAGAAGGGCTTACCTGCAATTTTCTAGAGTTTAGGGACTATTTTGTAATTTTTAAATTAATTAATGTAATTTTTATTTATTTGTTTTGAATTTGTATTTGTATTGTGGATGTAAAAAAAAAGAAACGAAAAGAAAAAGAAAAGAAATAAAAATAGTGAAAGTTAATGTGTGTGTTTGTATTTTGTTTTATTTATTTGTATATTTTTTAATGATAAAATTACAAATATATTAAAGAAGAATTTAATATTTTGATCGGATCACGGTTAAGAATTATTAACTTATACGTAAGTGATATTTCTAATTTCCGATGAAAAGACAATTATTAAAACTTCTTTAACACATCAAATTCGCGAAGCAGCTTACCTCAGGTAGGGTGTGTTAGGGGTGCTAATACCTTCCCTAACCACAACCAGTCCCTTACCCGCGAATCTTTGACAAGACCAGTACATCCGGTTTCCTAGTAGCCTTCAATAAATTACTAGGTGGCGACTCCAACGAACGAATCAAAGCAAAACCAGAAAAGACGAAAAGTCGCCAAGCCCGATGCCGCGTGGATTTTTTTTGGGTGCGACAGAATGGCGACTCCACTGGGAAGGAATTTTTTCTGATTATTGGACTAAGCTTTGTGTATTTGATGTGTTTAATTTTTGCATTTTTATCTTTTTGTTAATATTTTTTCCATGCATTTTATAGAATTGTTCATGCATCACCTGTATTTATTTTTTAAAAGCACACACAAGCTTCTAGGTTAGGTGGGGAACTAGCGATCTGCCCTAAGACTATTGGTCAGGGTTCAGATGCGTGAAACACCCAAATCATATCTGAGTGCCTGCTTGGTAATGGTGGGTATACGTGCCTTAACCATTCCTTGCAACGCCCCCATACTGTCTTTACGAAGAACGTCACTGGGCAGATATGAGACCCTTTTGAGACCAGATAGAAAACCTACCCATGTTCACATAATGAATAGAACCTGTCCTTAGGTTGTATGTGCTATTGTTTTTTGCATAAGGGCAAACCCTTCTTGAAGCATCTTGAACTCAAGACTTATGGGTGACACATTGGCCATTGCTCCGAAAATTTTCATTGTAGAGTTTGGGCAAAAATCACGATTCTTGTCCATCATACAAGAGTTACGACCATATTGTCACCTCTCGAAGGGTGAGTTCATCATATAGATTACATGTTCATACATTTGTCATGCATGCACCAGAATGAAAGGTAGGTCCCCCACACAAGCTGTGCTGCACGTGATTGGAGAAAAATGATGGAGGTGAAGAAAGATGTCAGATAGAGGCTCATTATCAGATTAAGGTTGAGAGCATTAAATGTGAAGTAGCTAGACTCAGATCTGCTCGAACAAGTGTTGAGCATCAAATGGAAAGAGAATATCTGCACAGTCTTCTGTGGGAACACTGCTTGTTCACATCTAATTGAAGCTGTATCTCTTTTTTTTTTTTTTTTTGTCATGAACAAAAGCAATAACGCCTTCAGTCATCAACTAATGACAACTCTGATTCTTGTCTAGTTGCATTGTTAAGTGTTCATCGCCTCCACATCATCTAATGGAACCAAACGACTACTAGCCTCCTATACAGGGTGCATTAATCTGCTTTGAAGTTACCCCGATTATGAGCTCAATTCCGGTTCAGCAGCACAAGATGGTCTGAAAAACCATGATTGAACATTGAACTTCAATGCGGCAGAGTTCCCTCTATAAAAATCAATTTATGGCTCTGCAAATTGGGAAGGCAAGAGGAAATTTATAAGTTGCATATGCTACAAATATTTCTCTCATCAGTTTCAGCACGGAAATTTATAAGTTGCATATGCTACATCTTAGTAGGTTGAAGATCCAGACCTGGTCTGAAAAATACGAGCAGACATCAAACTTCAACGGAGCAGAGCTCTCTCGGCAGGAATCTGTTTGTGGATCCGCAAGTGGGAAATCCAAGAAGGAATACAGTAGTTTCAGATCATCTATGATTTTCCTTCAATAGTGTTAGTATTAAAATGCAAAAGTAGAGAGAAGATACATGCCTAGACTGAAAAACATGAAGAATACTGAAACTTCAACAGAGCAGGACTTCCTCTATAGGTGTTTGTTTGCTGCACTGTCAGTGAGAAATTGAAGAGG
>CAXHTJ010001242.1:0-46675 GCA_964019445.1 Populus tremula
CAGCCCATGATTTTGGGCCGGGTTTGGCCCAGCCCACTGATCTGGGCCGGGTTCCGCCCATAAAAAAAAATAAAAGAAAAACATATTTTTAATATTTTTGTGATCCCCCTTTTGATTTATGTCTTTTATTTTGCTTAATATCGGTCTATATTTTACATCGTAAAAATATAAATCCGGTATTAAAATACCTGGTTTTCGGCAAAAACTTCTAAAAGTACAAAAAAATTAAAAAAAGAGAAAAAAATGTTTTTGTGTATACGGCCAAGTGTCTCAAAGCTAAAAAATCATATTGTATTTTTTCATATACCAAAAAGCAGTATTTTAGCATGCATTTTTTTACTTTAATAACCAGTTTATTAAAGTCAAGAGAACATTGGCCAAAATTTCAAGAAACAACAAAAATTTTATTTTGTTTGATTTTAGTATCAGGGATTATGATTTTATACGTAAAACGTATTCCCGATATTAAAAATACATTTTCTTTTGACGACTTACAGAGGAGGATTTTTCTTAAACCGTAAACGGACCGACAATTAGGAACCCCAACATGACATTAGATTTTATCAGACATTAAAACAATTCAGCCTACCTTAGGTAGGGCGTAGTTGGGGTGCTAATACCTTCCCTTTACGCAACCAGTCTTCGTACCCCATCTCTGAGACCAGTTAGGGTTCCTAGTAACCAGAATATTAGGTAACGACTCGCATTCAAATTTTCCACTGATAGGAGACTAGAATTCCTTGTCTCTACATATTTGCCAGAAATACATCCATATTCCATTTTTTATTTTTCCTTAAGGGTAGACGATTGCCGCGCCGCCGCACACGTGCGATGGATACATGCATGGTTTAGCTATGTTTTTGTTAAAATTTAATTTTTTTAATTTAATTTTTTTATGTTTTTAGATTATTTTGTTATATATCAAAATTAATTTTTTTAAAATATTTTTTTAATATATTTTAAAATAAAAACACTTTAAACCAACCATAAAAAATCACAATCATAGACTTTTCATACTATAGCGTTCACCTAATAACCCCCCTTGCAATTATAATGAAAGAGATGGGTGGAGAGCTCAAATCCAACCAAATGAAATTAAGATATTTGATTGTTTTAGTACTATGAATTTTCTGCAAATATTTTGTTTGCCTTACTAAAACAAAAACTAAAAAGAAAGATGCAGGAAGGACTTTCAAGGCTCCATTCACCCGGTCGTATTGGAACTAATCATAAATTGATTTAAGATAGTCGAAATGAAAAAAAAAATAATGGGTTGGTGTATATATATATATATATATATATATATATATATATAACTTATATATATAAAAAATGAACTAGGATAATTTATATAAAAAAATTCATGTTGAATTGAAATAAAGTGAATGAGAATTTCTAGCATTTCATATATGGTGACATCCCCTTGTTGTGCTTTTAGCATGCGTATTTTTAATTAATTACATTTCGGGGATGCATTTACTGGCTTTGGAATATGTAAGAGGGAGTATTTATTTTGGTGTTTGTGTTTATTTTTCCCTTCACAATCAATGTATCTTTAATTAGTTTTGAATTCACTTGAGATTAAGTTTTTTTAAAATAATTTTAAGAATACATACTTAATATTATGACATTAATGTATATAATTAGAAAATCAAATTCTATTAAATATTAATTTAAAAATATAAATTAAAAAAAAAACCCTTAATCATTAATTACTCTGCGTACCCCAAACGTCGAGGTTGGTGGCTGTGATTTGGCTTCATTGGGGTTTGTGTACACATGTATTAATGATTGTAGACTTTGATTTGGTCAATGTGATGTGAATTCTTCCTAGCCAGGTATAGACCTCTATTTTGTAATAGCTCCTTCATTTCATTGATTTCTTGATTTTTAACTCTATCATAATATCTTCGATCAGCAATTAAATAATATCTTAAGATTAATAAATCAAGCTCCAACACGAAGAGCATGAAAACATTGAAAGATTTAAAACCCAATGGGATAATCTAAGTGAAAGAAAAAAAGAACAATATTTTTGTTTAATTTCTGAATACTTCACAATTCAATAAAAAATTTAATATAAATACTTCAAAATCTATATTTAAATATTTCAGAATTCATAAAAATACTAAATTACTTTATTAAAACCTTGGAAAGTAAAACCTAATAAGAAAAAACTAAACCAAAAAAAGGAATACAATTTGTATTAACTTCACTTCAAAAATACATGTTTGATAAATCTTTAAGATAATGCATTTTAATATTATGGATGTTATAACTCAATTTTGATCCATTTGCTTTTAATAGAATTTTAAGAGGGTTAAAATTTGAAATTAAAAGATCAGGGGCTTAAATGCAAAATTTCAAAACTTCATGAACCAAATTAAAAATGGTCAATCCCCTACCAAAATGATGTCATTTGCACGTGCACTGTTTTTCTTCTTCTTCCTCTAGAGTTGAAAGTACGCCTACAACGAAGGGAAGGAAAGTTTGAAATGCGGGCATCCCAGTCCTACCAAAACACAAATATTAATTCCTATCATCAGGTATATAACTGACATATATTTATTGTTACTTATAAACAGAGTTAGCAATAAAAAAATCCCAAAAAAACAACTTTAAAGGAAATTTGTTAACAAAAAAATTTGAATATTTTGTTATTTAATATTCAGATTGAGAAACCAAAATGCCAAAAATATCATTCTACAGCTTAAAAATTATTGTACTTGTCCTACAAGGACACATTTCTTCTATTGATAAAAAAAAATAAAAATTATTTCTTGAACTTTGCCTTACCTGAATTGTCAATTCTCTTCTTTCTTTATAAATCTTCAATATTGAATTAGTAGTACAACACTCACCACGTAAATAAAGTGATAATAGTAAACATCATCAATAAATAATCCACTCGTTTTTCTCTCATTCACTCACTTGGTTCTCGCAAGCATTGCTTGCGATGGGGGCCAATGCAAAATCTGGCTTTGGAGTCCTTTGAAAATTATTAAGGAATATCATCAAGACATCGACGACAATCACACTCAAATTTCAAAGAATTTATGTCCGCACTTGACCCGGCGAGTATTTTTGTGCTGATAGCTCTGCCCTTAATTTTCCACAAGAATTTATGTCCGAATTGATGTGCGTTTTCTACTAAAATGGATGGCATTCAAGTGGTCCAAAAAATAAACCCTTTGACCCGAAGGTGGTCACTACCTTGCCAGTTAGATTTTGCGAAGCCATGGACCCAAAGGCCCCTCCTTATTTTCCATATATCGATTTTAAAGCGTGTATAAAAAATTTTAAATATGAATTAATGTATTTGGCTTAATATTATTACATTAATGTATTTAATTAGAAAATCAAATTCTATTAAATATTAATTTTAAAATATAATTTTTTTTAGAAAAAAACCCCTTAATCATTAATTACTCTGCGTACCCCAAACGTCGAAGCTGATGGCTGTGATTTGGCTTCTTTGGGGTTTCCATGTATTTGTAATTGTGGACTTTGATTTGGTCCTCTATTTTGTAATAGCTCTTCATTTCAATGATTTCTTGATTTTTAACTCTCTCATCATATCTTCGATCAGCAGCTAAATGATTTCATAAGATTAATAAAACTCCAATACGAAGAGCGTGAAAACATTGAAAGATTTAAATTTAATTTGAAAGTTTAGTAGCGGTTATTTTTTAAAGTATTTTTTATTTAAAAATATATTAAAATAATATATTTTTATTTTTTAAAATTAATTTTCACATCAACACATCAAAATTATTTGAAAACACACAAAAAAATAATTTTTAAAAAAACTTATAATTAAAAAAAAAACACTTTTAAAACACAAAAAATATATATTTTTAGATATAATTTACAAATCAATTGACAAGCAAAATAACCTAATGAAGTCAATTAACAATTAACTAATTTAATTAATGAAACAAAACCTAATTAAAGTGTAAAAACTTGACTGAATTGTTTGGTTTTTTAATTTTTTTAATTTTAATTAAAATTCCCTCGATATATACCGATGATATATTTTTATCGGTATTTATCAATAGAATTAGCAATGAAAAAAATTTGAAAAAAAAATAACCTAAAGGGGAATTTGTTAACAAAACAATTGCATATTTTTCTCTTTACTATTCAAATTGAGAAACTGAAATGCCAAAAATATCATCCTACAGCTTAAAAGTTCTTGTACGTGTCCTACAAGGACTAACATTTCTTCTCTTGGTTAAAAAAAAAAAAAAAACATATTTCTTGAACTTGACCTTACCTGAATTTCAATTCACTTCTTTCTTTGTAAATCTTCAATATTGAATGAGTAGAACAAACTGAAATGCCAAAAAAATTAAAAAAAATATTTGAGATTTTAATATTTAATTGATATGAAAAAAATTAAGAAGCAATCCATGTGGATATAGGCTATATTTATTATAAATAATGAAGTTTAAAAGAATATTTTTAAAATTTTTTTATCTCACATTGAAAAAACATAACTTTTTTTCTTGTGAACATAAAGTATATATACTAAAAAGCTTTAGATCTCATATTGAAAAAAAAAAAAAATATATATATATATATAGCTAGGAAAAAAACCCATTGAGTTCCGGATTGACCTGGTGGGTTGATCGACCAGTTTTTTTCGGGCCGATTGCAGGTCTGGATTTTCAATAAAATAGACTCTACCAAGACCCCAGGTTCTAGATTAACCTGTCGAGCCGACCGAGTTTGATATCTATGGTAATGTTCATTTCAATGATTTCTTGATTTATTAATTTTTAATTCTCTCATTATATGTTCGATCAGCCGTTAAATAATTTTTTAAGATAAATAAAGCTCCAATATGAAGAGCGTGAAAACAATGAAAGAATTAGATGTAATTGATCATCAAATAATTGGACAAGCAAAATAATCAATTGAAGTCGATTAACAATTAATTAATGAACAAAATCTATTTAAAGTGAATGAAAGCTTTAATTGATTATGGGCTAAAACATCTCTCTGCAGTTTCCACATGAGAAATTACGAAGGAAAAGTATACATTTGGGAGGGAATTAACCAGGCAGATGCAGCCAACGACTTTGCATGCCAACTGAGATAGCAGATCTTCTAGAGGTCTTCCACATTTTTATTTTTATTTTTTTTATTTTTCTTGCTTTGAAAAATAAAAACCGAAAAGAAAGATCTAGGAAAGTGGTTTTCGTAACAGCCAACGACTTTGCATGCATGCCAACTGAGATACCTTGCAATTATAGTGAGCCACTCAAGTTCAGCTACTTGACGACATCAAGATATTTTGGGGAATGATTTACAGTACTAGGAGTCTTCTACATGTATTTTTTTCTTGCTTTGAAAAATAAAAACTGAAAAGAAAGATCTAGGAAAGGACTCTATCGACCCTGCAGTCTTGGACTTGGTCGTGTTAACAATTGTTTTAGTGGTCTGTGTTAATTAGCTTATATATATATGTCCTATACAAGAAAAGAAGTACAATATTTTTGTTTAATTTCTAATACTTCAGAATTCAATAAAAAAAATTAATATAAATACTTCAAAATCTATATTTGAATACTTTAGAATTCATAAAAGTATCAAATTACCTCATTAAAACCTTGCAAAGTAAAATCTAATGGGAAAAAACTAAGCAAAGAGAAGGGAGTACAATTTGTATTAACTTCACTTCAAAAGTACATGTTTGATAAATCTTTAAGATAATGCATTTCAATATTATGGATGTTATAACTCAATTTTGATCCATTTGCTTTTAATTTAATTTTAAAGGGGTTAAAATTTGAAATTAAAATATCAAGGGTTTGAATGCAAAATTTCAAAACTTCAAGGACCAAATTGAAAATAATCATTCCCCTACCAAAATAATGTCATTTCCACATGCCTGTTCTTCTTCTCCCTCTAGAGTTGAAAGTACGCCTGCAAAGAAGGGAAGGAAAGTTTGAAATGCTGCCCCCCACTCCTACTAAAACACAAATATCAATTCCTACCATCAAGGCGTATAATCGACATATTTTCATTGGTACTTGTAAACAGAGTTAGCAATAAAAAGAATCCCAAAAAAACAACTCTAAAGGAAATTTGTTAGCAAAACAAAAAAAATTGAATATTTTATTATTTAATATTCATATTGAGAAACCAAAATGCCAAAAATATCATCCTACAGCTTAAAAATTCTTGTACGTGTCCTACAAGGACTAACATTTCTTCTATTGATAAAAAAAAAAAATATTATTTCTTTAACTTGGCCTTACCTGAATTGTCATCAAGACATCGACGACAATCACACTCAAATTTCAAAGAATCTATGTCCGCACTTGACCCGGCGAGTATTTTTGTGCTGATAGCTCTGCCCTTAATTTTCCACAAGAAGATCCAAAAGCCGAAAGGGTTGATGTGCGTTTATGGCATCCAGTTTGTATTAAGGAGTGTTTTTTTAAATATTTTAAAGAATCAATGTTATGTGACTTCTTCCTAGCTAGGTTCCTATTTTGTAATTATCAGAGTTATCGAATTTGTCTAAGGTTGACCTATTCAAGAGGTTGGTTCTCATATTCTACAAGTTGATTTAGATTAACTCAAGGCAACTTTAACTCAAGGCAACTTTAAAAAATTAAAAAAATATTTGAGATTTTAATATTTAATTTATATGAAAAAAATTAAAAAGCAATCCATGTTGATATAGACTATACATGTTATAAATAATGAAGTTTAAAAGAATATTTTTAAAGGTTTTTTATCTCACATTGAAAAAACATAATTTTTTTTTGTAAACATAAAGTGTATATACTAAAGAGCTTCAGATCTCATATTAAAAAAATAAAATATTTTTCTAGTGTGTGTATTTGACTAGGAAAAAAGCACATTTGAAAAAAAAAATCAATTGAAGTCGATTAACAATTAATTAATGAACAAAATCTATTTAAAGTGAATGAAAGCTTTAATTGATTATGGGCTAAAACATCTATCTTCAGTTTCAACATGAGAAATTACGAAGGAAAAGTATACATGTGGGAGGGAATTAACCAGGCAGATGCAGCCAACGACTTTGCATGCCAACTGAGATAGCAGATCTTCTAGAGGTCTTCTACATGTTTTTTTTTTGTTTTTTTTATTTTTTCTTGCTTTGAAAAATAAAAACCAAAAAGAAAGATCTAGGAAAGTGGTTTTCGTAACAGCCAACGACTTTGCATGCATGCCAACTGAGATACCTTGCAATTATAGTGAGCCACTCAAAGTTCAGCTACTTGACGACATCAAGATATTTTGGGGAATGATTTACAGTACTAGGAGTCTTCTACATGTATTTTTTTCTTGCTTTGAAAAATAAAAACTGAAAAGAAAGATATAGGAAAGGACTATCAAGACTATATCAACCCTGTAGTCTTGGACTTGGTCGTGTTTATAGGCGGAGGCATGGCAAAGGCTGGGGTGGGTTTTAGTCTAGGTCAAGATTTTATCAGTATTTTTTAACTAGTTTTATATAAAAAAAAATTTATAATTCTCAATTAAGTTATCAAAAAATTCTGACAATTTGTGTGGAGCCTTCTAATATGATGCTTTAGCTTAGGTTAAAATTTCAGAATTTTTAGAGAAATTTAGAAATTTGATGAAAAATCACAATTTGATCAGTTTTACGTTATTGGATGTAATTTTCAATCTGACCATTAGATCGAGTTGAAATTTTACGAGGGATCTTAAAATATATTGAATAAAATCTAGTTAAGAGTTTAGGATGAACGGAGCTTGGTAGTGCTAACAAAAAAAAGAACCGTCAAATAAAAGCAAATGACTCATTAAGAGTAAAATGATTATTTGCCATTAAAAAATAAAACAAATCAGCTCATCCTTCCTTTTATATGTTGCCGATTGAGCAGAAGCATAATAGAAGAATAAAGAAAAGAAAAGGCGAGAGAGAAATAGAAAAAAATAATGGAAAAACATAAAAAAATTCCAAGAAAAAAAAAAAGAAGTGAGAGAATAACTTTGTAAACTTACAAAGTCCAATTTATAAAACACTAATCTAGGGAAGAATCAAGTGAAGGAATTAGAAGGAATCAAAAGAGAGAAAAAATTTAATTACTTTGTTTTCCAGTTGACATGAGATTATTATTTTATCCCGGTTGAGGGGTTGTTAAAATATTGATTCAGATTCGATTATAGATGAATTATATTCTATAAAACATTAAAGAATTTAACTTTAATAGTGAGTTTATTTTTACTTTCGCTTTAATTTTATGTACTTTCAAAAATTCATGTACATGAGTTAATAATCATTTTAAAAAATATTTATATATTTATTTAATAGCCCAGGACAAAAAAAATTCCTGGCTCCGCCCTTGGTCGTGTTAACAATTGTTTTAGTGGTTTGTGTTAATTAGCTTATATATATATATATATATATATATATATGTCCTCTACAAGAAAAGAAGTTGCAGAAGTTAGTGGGGGACTGGAGAGAGTTAGTTTGGAGCTTCTTTGTACAAATCTTCTAGGGGTCAGTTGCTCCTTATTAAGTTGGGTGGTGCATAGTCATGTGGGTGTTTTTGCTGATGATGTCGCTTTTATTGTGTCCAGTTGCAGCATCAACAGCAAGGACAGATGTAAAACCTCGCTGCCAAGATAAGTGTGGGAACGTTAGTGTTCCTTACCCCTTTGGGATTGGAGAAGAAAGCTGTGCCATGAACGACGACTTCCTTCTAAACTGCACTTCAGGCGCTGAACTGTTGTTTGGAAACATTCCTGTTCGCAATATATCACAGCTGAACGGCACAGTCACTGTGGGCATTCGTGCAGCATTCGACTGCTATGACAAAATAGGGAGCTCGACAGACAACTTCTCACAGGCTATCACCCTTGGATCAGGCCCCTTCACGTTCTCAGACACCCAAAATGCATTCACAGTAATTGGTTGCGATACATATGCCTGGATGACCAACTATGAGTTCACATATGGAGCTGCCTGTCTCTCCTTGTGCACAGAATATGTGAACATGTCTGATGGAAATCCTTGCTCAGGTTCTGGATGCTGCCAAACCTCAATCCCCAAGGGCCTCAAATCACTTGATTATTCGTTATCAACTTTTGACAACTACACGAACGTTTCGGACTTCAATCTCTGTGGATTCGCATTTTTAGTGGACAAGAGCTCCTTCAAGATTTCAGATTGGCCGCTCTCTCGCAAGCCAAAATATGGAAAAGATGCATATAGAGCAGATGTTGTGATTGAATGGGTAGTTAAAAATGAGACGTGCGAACAGGCTAAAGCTAATCGAAGTGCATATGCTTGTGGCGCTAATGCAAATTGCACCTACCCTGAGATTGGTCAAGGATATCGTTGCTCATGCAATGAAGGGTTCGGAGGAAATCCTTATCTCCCAGAAGGATGCCAAGGTAACCTGGTTATTGCTTCTATTTATTCGGCACTATTTGTTTTTTACAGTTTTTTTTTTTTTTTGAATTTGTATATTCAGGTTTTTTCCACTAATATTTTTAACATTTACTACAGATATAGATGAATGCAAGGTTTTAAAAAACCCTTGTAAAGAAGGTACTTGCGAGAATGTGATTGGAGATTACAATTGTCGATGTCCACGTGGCAAGCACGGTGATGGTAAAACAGGTTGTCAAAGACGTGGTATCATCACAATTATTGCAGGTAATTAGCTTTCTTTGCATTCTCTTGTAAGCATTGAAATTCAGCTAACTCCGGTTGATCAGTTTTTTATGTTATTTTATTTTTTTTTATATTTAATGGGATGTTGATTCATCTATTATTCATTTTTTTCATCTAATTAAATTAAAATTAACTTATTTATTTTAGCTGGATCTATAATTCAAGTCATATAATTTTTTTGAAATACAATTACAATACATAAATATTATTTTTTATGTAAAAAAATAGTTGGGCTCCGCATCAAATCACGGGCTAAGTACAGTGACTATTCATGAATCCCATGATTCTAACGTGAATAGCCTGTTTTTTATTGTACATAATGAGACTAACAATTTTCGCGCATAAAGTCATAAACATGTTTTGAAGATATTTGACGTTAAAAAAAAAAAGAGAGATATGTATACTCATGGTTTTTGAAAAACTCAAGGCCATCAATTAGTAATTAAAAAGATCTGATTTTTTAATTTTTTAATACTGATTTTTTAAACTACAATTAAACCATTATAAATTAATATCTTTTCAAACCATAAAAATTAATTAATTAATTAAGATATATTGTTTAAACTTCAAATTTAAGTTGGGATTAAACAAAAATACTATTCAATAAGAGTTATTAATTTATGAAGGTTATATATATAAAGCATACAGGGTTTATATATATAAAGTGTACAGGGTTTTCTTGACCATAAGGTTCCCTCTAAAAATTACTTAAATGAGACACGTGGAATCACATGATTTGCAAACAAAAAAACTAAAAAGGGATTAAAATTAATTATTTTTATAAATTAATGGTTTGATTTTAAAAAAAAAAAAAAAAAACTCTCCCTCTCTCTCTCTCTCTCTCGTGTTCTTCGATTAATTGTTTTAGCTTTGCTTCATTTCTTCTCCTTCTGGCTGCTATTGGTGTTGAGGAGACCACGACATTTGAGGTAGCTTTTGATCGGAAGGCTAACGAAGACTTGATTTTAACTTGAATTGATAGTTCAAGGGATCAAAATAAATTAAAAAAAAAAACATCACGAATTTAGTTTGGATTAATGAAGCTCATGGTGGCTATCAATCAATTACAAGAGAAGTTAGTAAATAAATATTTTCCCTTGATTTGATTTTAAAGTAACATCCTTCTTTGACACTTGCTTGCAGCTGTTGGCGCAAGCATTTTCCTCGTGTTTATTTGTCTGCTACTCTACATGATCTGCACGAAAAGAATAAAGGACAAGAACTTCCAAGAGAACGGGGGAAAATTTTTAAAGAATCAACGAGTACGGATTTTTAGCGAGGCAGAGCTGGCAAAGGCAACCAACAATTATGCTGATGATCGGAAACTCGGGGAGGGTGGTTTTGGTTCTGTTTACAGTGGAGTTCTAACAGATAATACAGTGGTTGCTGTCAAGAAGTCCAAAGGGGTGGACAAAGCTCAGATGAATGCCGAATTTCAAAAGGAAATGAGCATTGTTTCACAGGTCAATCACAGGAATGTGGTAAAGCTCCTGGGCCTGTGTCTAGAGACCAAAGTTCCATTACTGGTCTATGAGTTCATCTCAAATGGAACTCTTTCCAAGCACATCCACAACAAAGGTTCCCGGATATTGGCTTCCTGGACCAATCGTTTGAGGGTAGCATCGGAGGCTGCGCTTGCGCTTGATTATTTGCACTCTCTGGCAGACCCTCCAGTTATTCATGGAGATGTCAAGTCAGTAAACATACTTCTAGACAATAATTGCACAGCAAAAGTAGCAGATTTTGGAGCTTCGGTGCTGATGTCTCCTGGCCAAACTGATATCTTAGCTACCAAAATACAAGGTACTCTAGGCTACCTGGATCCTGAGTATCTTATGACGGGTATTTTAACCGCAAGGAGCGATGTCTTCAGTTTTGGGGTAGTTCTTGTGGAGCTTCTCACTGGAGAAAAGCCAAACTCCAGCTCCACTTCTGGAGAGAAACGGAACCTCATTCAACACTTTATCTCAGCACTGGAAACTAATAATCTTTTCAGAATTTTGGATTTCCAGGCAGCTGATGAAGGCGAAATGGAGGAGATAGAAGCTGTAGCTGAGATTGCAAAAGGATGTCTGAATAGCATGGGAGTAAACCGGCCAACCATGAAGGAAGTGTCCGATGAGCTTGCTAAGCTGAAAGCTCTTCATCAGAAATCATTGGCTCAGCAAAATAGCGAGGAAACAGACTACTTGTTAGGCGAATCATCACAATCTTTCTGCAAGAATGCAAGTCCTCCCATGAACCAATCCCAAACTGTGATATCATTGGAGATCGAGGACTACACTAACAACAATTAAAGTCAGACCACAATCAGTTTCGAACATTCAATTAAGTCAGATAGCTTCATTAATAAATTGTAGGTTATGGCTATTGATGTTCTTGAGTTATTGTCTCTTGTAATTCTCCTGGAACTTGGAAGCTTGACATATTTCAAGAATCCAGATTTTCCTTTTCTTTTGTCACCCGTGATCAAATAAAAATTATGTGTTTACAGGACTAGTTAATATACACTCTCAAAAAGAAATTGTTTTGAGAAATTGATAAGTACCTTCGATTTCCTAATCAAACCAGATTCAATGATGTTTACCTACATATTTCACAGATAGAGAAAGCTCCACAGCTGGCTCAAATTTCCATAGCATACGAATTCTTACAAAAACAAGATTCCCATCATTTTCTAGCCATTGCATGAGCAGCTGTAACCATAGTTTTGGCAAGTCTCAAGTTTCGGTTCACGGTAATTAATTTGGGTTAACTTAATTTTTTAATTTTATAAAAAGTAAAATTAACATCATTTAAACAAAATTAAAAAAAAAAAAAACATTTTGATTGAGTCTCGGGTCAACGAGATTTTTTATTAGGTTAATTCTCTCAACTGTTTTGTGCTGATAGCTCTGCCCTTAATTTTCCACAAGAAGTTCCAAAAGCCGAATGGGTTGATGTGCGTTTTCTACGATAACGGATGACATCCAAAAAATAAACCCTTTGACCCAAAGGCCCCTCCTTATTTTTCATCGATCGATTTTACAACAAGTTTGAAAGGTGTATATAGTTATTTTTTAAAATATTTTATATTTAAAATTACATTAAAATAATATTTTTTATTTTTAAATTTTTTTTTGACATCAATATATGAAAATAATTTAAAAATATAAAAAATAATAATTTAAAAAAAAAATTAAATTAAATCTTTTAAAAAATACTTTTAAAATCTGAAAAAAAACGGGGCCTAATTGTGAGTGATTTTGTGATTGTAGGGACCTACTATTTGTTATTTGTATGGGGAGTGCTTTTTAAAATATATATTTTTTATTTTTGATATCTATAATTTAAAATAATAATAAAATATTAATTAAAAATAAAATTATTAAAAAATTTTAAAATATGAATTAATGTATTTGGCTTAATATTATTACATTAATGTATTTAATTATAAAATCAAATTCTATTAAATATTAATTTTAAAATAAGAATTTGTTTTTTAAAAAAACCCCTTAATCATTAATTACTCTGCGTACCCCAAACGTGGTACCCCAAACGTCGAGGCTGGTTGCTGTGATTTGGCTTCATTGGGGTTTCCATGTATTAGTAATTGTGGACTTTGATTTGGTCAATGTTATGTGGCTTCTTCCTCTATTTTGTAATAGCTCTTCATTTCATTGATTTCTTGATTTTTAACTCTCTCATCATATCTTCGATCAGCAGGTAAATGATTTCATAAGATTAATAAAACTCCAATACGAAGAGCGTGAAAACATTGAAAGATTTAGATTTAATTTGAAAATACAGTAGCGGTTATTTTTTAAAGTATTTTTTAAAAATATATATATTAAAATAATATTTTTTAAATTTTTTAAAATTAATTTTGATATCAGCATATCAAAATTATTTGAAAACACATAAAAAAATAATTTAAAACAAAAAATACTTTTAAAATACAAAAAAATATATTTTTAGATATAATTTACAAATCAATTGACAAGCAAAATAACCAAATAAAGTCAATTAACAATTAACTAAGTTAATTAATGAAACAAAACCTAGTTAAAGTGTAAAAACTTGACCGAATTGTTTGATTTTTTTTTAATTAAAATTCCCTCGATATATACCGATGATATATTTTTATCAATATTTATCAATAGAATTAGCAATGGAAAAAATTCAAAAAAAAAAACTAAAGGGGAATTTGTTAACAAAACAATTGAATATTTTGCTCTTTACTATTCAAATTGAGAAACTGAAATGCCAAAAATATCATCCTACAGCTTAAAAATTCTTGTACGTGTCCTACAAGGACTATCATTTCTTCTCTTGGTTAAAAAAAAAAAGAAAACATATTTCTTGAACGTGACCTTACCTGAATTGTCAATTCACTTCTTTCTTTGTAAATCTTCAATATTGAATTGAGTAGAAAAAACTGAAATGCTAAAAAAATTAAAAACATATTTGAGATTTTAATATTTAATTCATATGAAAAAAATTAAGAAGCAATCCATGTAGATATAGGCTATACTTATTATAAATAATAAAGTTTAAAATAATATTTTTAAAGATTTTTTTATCTCACATTAAAAAAACATAATTTTTTTTCTTGTGAACATAAAATGTATATACTAAAAAGTTCAGATCTCATACTGAAAAAAAAATATTTTTCTTGTAGATATATATTTAGCTAGGAAAAAAGCACATTTAAAAAAAAAAAAAAAAGTCTCTATTGGGTTTTGCCGGGTCACTTGAGTTCCGGATTGACCTGGTGGGTCAATCGACTGGTTTTTTTTGGGGCCGATTGCAGGTCTGGATTTTCAATAAAATAGACTCAGCCCAGGCTCTCCGGGTCCTAGATTAACCTATCGGGCCAAACTGGGTTTGATAGCTATAACAATGTTCATTTCAATGATTTCTTGATTTATGAATTTTTAATTCTCTCATTAACCGATCAGCCATTAAATAATTTTTTTAGATAAATAAAGCTCCAATACGAAGAGCGTGAAAACAATGAAAGATTTAGATATAATTGATGATCAAATAATTGGACAAGTCCTTCTCTGAGTCCATAGGTCTACTATCAAATTGAGCCCATTATTTGTGATGGGCTTATAAGTAACATTAATGGCCTATCACTACTTTTCATCACTTATCAAAAGTTAGTAAATGTATCCTTTCCATTGGTTCGTTTTGTAAGTTACACACATCTTTCGTTGACGTTTTTTTTTGCAGCTATTGGAGCAACAATTTTCCTTGTGATTATTTGTCTACAGTTCTACTATGGTTTTGGAATACAAAACTCTTATGCTTTTGTCTTGGGGGTGTTTTTGCCCTTTTATTTTTTTCAAAATACTTAAATAACTTTGGTATCTTTTGAGACAAAAAAGTATAACTCTCTAATAAGGTTATTTTGTTCATTTAATATTGGTTTTGTTGTAGATTTTGTGGTTTTTTGTGCATTATTATTATAATTAAATATTATTTAAAAAAAAAAACATGTTGGCGCGTGCAACGAACTAGCCACTGTGTGAGTGGCCCTCGCGTCATTTAGGTTGCGCACATGGGGCTGTCCGACCATCAAAAATAACTTTTCAGGGCAGTGTTTAAAAAATATCAGCTTCCTCTACACCGTGGTGTGTTGGTTTGATGCAAGAGTCCATTTCTTTTTTTTCTTTTCTTTTTCTCTCTTTCCACCTCAAAATTTATGCCACCCATGTAAAAATTTAGAGCACTTCAATTTGTTTTTCTTTCATATTTAGTCTGTCATAACCCATTTTTGGGTCGCTACCGAATTCATTTCATTTTCTAAAAAAAAAAAAAAGAACAGTGTACAGTTTTGTTTTGTATGGCACTGTGCTGCTTCTTCCCCTGCAAATGTAGAGACAAGGGAAAAGAAGACTTTTTAAAATCCTTCTTTTCCCACTATTCTTTCTCTCTCTCTCACACCCCCCCCACCTTGTCCAAGAAACCCGACACAACCTATGCTCACACATACCCTACAACCACGCCACAATGATGAAGAAAGACAGGGGAGCCATGCCTTGCAAGCAACTCCCTAGCTCACCTTACCCTGCGCCATGCAGGGGTAAGGTGACTCTCTCTCCCTCTGCCTATAAATAGAAAGGTAGAGGAGGGAAATGAAGGGAGAAGGGTGGGAGAATTTATGATAAAAGAGGGAAGCAACCAATAGACTCATGGGGGAAGGAAGAGAAACAAGGGAGAAAGGAAGGAAACGAAAAAAACAAAAAAGAGGGAAGTAGAAGAATGAAACAGAGAGAGAGAGAGGGGGGGGGGAGGGCAGAAACAGAGGATAAGGAAAGCACAGAGGAAGGGATACCATCGTCTTCATCACCTAGGCCACCGTTCGCTCCTCCTGCACTACCACCGGGAAGAAAACGAGGAGGGTTGTATCTCTGCACAGGGGAAAAGAAGATTGTAGTAGCTACCTCTACTCCTCCCACCTATTAAGGTTTTTTTTTTATTGAATTTAGGTCTAGAATTCAGCGAGTTGTGGTTTTTAGATTAATTAGATTTAAAGTTCATTCAAGTTTTTGATATTTTTTTAAAAAGCTTATGTTTTTTTCTTTGAGTTTTGCTTTGTTATTTTATCTTTTACTTTTCTTTCATATAGATTATAATTTGATGTTGATAATCTAAACAAACTTAGATTTATTCTATTTACCTTTTTATAATTAGGTTTTTTATACCCTAATATTTTTTTTTAACATTGAAAATTTCTTTTCTTGTGGATCTCTAAATATCATGGCATGGTAACCGACCAACCATGAAGGACGTATGTGATAAGCTTGTTAAGCTGAAAGCCCTTCATCAGAAATCACTTATTAGGTGAATCATCACAATTTTTCAAGCACAGCGGAAGCATTTAGAATTGGACCAGTCATTTAATGAGATCAAGGAAATATATATGTAGCTAGTGTAGCAAATTTGTCAACCTTTTTCATTGTAGTGGTTGGTTGCACATGGGTTTGAGCTGGCTACCAATGCTTCTCCATTCATGGGTTGAGCTGGCTGCACATGGGTGCTTCTCCATTCACCTATAAAGAGGTGAAGAGCAACGTGGAGAGAACGTGTGTCAAGTGCAGAGAAGAATAATGCAACTGTGAGAGTGAGAGTGAGTGCAAGTGCAGATTAGAGAAAAACCGAGTGTAAGAGTGAAACACTGGGTTTTATGTATTTGGGGTTGAGTTCAGTGTTTGTATTATTCCTCCAATAATATACAATCTGTTGCCTCCGTGGACGTACCTGTTTTTGGGGAACCATGTAAATCTGCTTGTCTTTGTGTTTTTTGTGTTTGCTTTCGGTCCAGTATTCACAACAAATTGGTATTAGAGCATTAGGGAAGCTTAAACATAGAAAAATATGATTTTTCAACTCTCTATTCAAAGTTGCAGAATTTTCAAAGTTCTCAGATCTCGATTTTTACCAGCTGTGGAGATTCCACTCGTCGATACAAGTCCAGTGATATAAAGATCATCGAAATTGGAGTTGAAACGAGCCTTGTAGAGCTCGCCAAAGTTTCGCCGGAAATCTGCCGAAAAAACCAGGCAGTGCCGGAATTCTAGCATGAGACGACAACCAGGTTATCCGACACGTCGGCGCTGAGTCATCGTCCACGTCATCCATAGGGGTCCATACAACCACGTCATCTGCCATGTCACCTAACAGGGGCAGAATATTCTCTTGGCAGAATGAGAATATTCCGTTAACAGTGACAGAATATTCCCTTGGCAGTGACAGAATATTCCTTTGGCAGTGACAGAATATTCCCTTGGCTTTGACAGAATATTCTTTATCAAAAAAAAATATTCCTTTCCTGAGTCAACTCAGTCAGATTGGTTTTTTGGCCGAGTCAAGCTTGTTCCTAGCATTTTCAACCATTCCGGACGCAACCGTGGTGTCCGTTTTGTGAAACAGCACATCGAAGTTACTGTTTTGGCTCTTTTGAGCATAAAAGTGCGTGTTTTAACAATTTTGGGAGTCCATTTGTAATCCAAAGGCGTCCTAATGGCTGATATTCCAGAAGAAAAATCAGCGGGGAATGCTAGTATACCTCCACAATACATCCCGGTATCGAATACCAAATTTGAGGTGGAGAAGTTTGACGGGAAAGGTAGTTTTGGCATGTGGAAATGTGAAGTTATGGATATGCTTGTCTAAATGAATTTGGATTTCACTCTAGAAGATAAACCGGAGGATTTGGATGAGAAAAGCTGGGAGAGGATAAATCGGTTAGCCTGCAGTTCCATCCGACTTTGTCTTGTTAAGGATCAGAAGTACGCCTTTTCAGAACAAAACTCTGCAAAGGAATTATGGCAAGCACTTGAGGACAAGTTTATGAAGAAGAGTATAGAGAATCGTCTCTACTTGAAAAAAAGGATCTTCCATTTTCAACACAAGAAAGGTACTTCCATGAATGAGCATTTGAATGATTTCAAATAAAATGATAGCTAATTTGAAGAATTTAGATGTGGAAATTGATGATGAAGATAAAGCTCTACTGTTATTAAATTCATTGCCTGACAAATATGAACATCTCGTCACCACTTTACTATATGGTAAAGAAAAGATTAAATTCATTTATGTGTCCAATGCTTTGGTGAACAATAAGTACCGGAAGAAGGACCAGATTGTTCACAAAGAGTCAACGTCAGAAGCATTGACAGTTAGATGTAGAACAAACCCTAGAAGATTTCGAGGGCGAGGGAGATCTCGCTCAAAATCTAGAGGAGAATCATCAAACAGACGATATCTTGCAAAAGATGAGTGTGCCTTTTGTCTCAAAAAGGGGCACTGGAAGAAAGATTGTCCAATTAAGGGCAATAAAGAAAAAGATGAACCAATTGTGAACGTTGCACGAGATGAAGATGAACGAGACTCTGCATTCATGGTCTCATCACCAGAAAAATTTTGTGGTGAATGGATTCTTAATTCTGCATGTTCCTATCACATGTCCCCTAACAAGCACTTATTCTCAAGACTTGAGGAGTTCGATGGAGGAGTCGTGTTGATGGGCAATGATGATGTTTCTGAGGTCAAAGGGATTGGGACTATCCATCTGAAGATGCATAATGGGGTAGTCAAGACACTAACAGAGGTACGGTATGTACCTGACTTGAAGAAAAATATCTTCTCACTTGGAGTCCTAGAATCCAGTGGTTATAAGATTATCATGCATGGTGGAGTGCTTAGAGCAATCCGTGGTGCATTAGTTGTCTTAAGAGGCACGAGGATAGGAAACTTATATATCCTAGATGGATCTACCATTACTGGTACAACAGCTGTTTCCAAAAGCCTAGAAGATGCTGAAGTAAATAATTCCAGACTTTGGCACATGCGCTTAGGGCATGCTGGTGAAAAGGCTTTGCAAGACTAGTTAAGCAAGGTCTATTAAAAGGCGCTATCGCACGTGTGCGGCGGCGCGGCAATCGTCCACCCCCAACCCTTCATGAGGGTGTGGTATGTAGTCTATTTGGCATGGAAAATATGGTGAGACAAGGAGTTCTTTGTCTCTAAGCTAAAAAATTGACAGGGAGTCGCCACCTAGTATTCTGGTTACTAGGAACCTTAACTGGTCTTTAGAGATCGGGTACGGAGACTGGTTACGTAAAGGGAAGGTATTAGCACCCCAACTACGCCCTACCTAAGGTAAGCTGCATTGTTTTAATGTCTGATAAAATCTAAGGTCGTGTTGTGGTTTTTTATTGTTCGGAATACGCATTACATGTAATGTCATACCCAGGTTCTATTGTCCAAAAAAAAAAGAATTAAATATCCGGAATATGCATTACGTGTAAAGTCATACCCCGGATACTAAGAGCCAAACAAAATAAAATTTTTGTTGTTTTTGAAATATTGGCCAATATTCTCTTGACTTTAATAAACTGGTTATTAAAGCCAAAATGCATGCTAAAACATTTTGTTTTGTGTATGAAAAAATACAATATGAATTTTTAGCTTTGAGACACTTGGCCGTATGCATAAAAACATTTTTTTTTTCTCTTTTTTTAATTTTTTTGTATTTTGTGGAAGTTTTTTTTTTTACGAAAACCGGGTATTTGAAAATCAGATTTTTGTATTTTTAACAGCATAAAAAAATACCACCAAATATTAATCGAAATAACATAAAAATTACACGAAAAAATTATAAAATGCTGAAATAAATATTTTTGATTTTTTTCTTTGAAATGGGCCGGATCAGGCCCAAATATATGGGCTGGGCCGAACCTGGCCCAAAGAATGGGCTGGTACTGTGCACATAGTAACCGGGGGTACTGTGTGTACAGTAACCAGAGAATTAATCTGCGGGTTACTGTGCACATGCATAGTAACCGTGAATTAATTAGCGAGTTACTGTGCACAGCACAGTAACTCGCTAATTAATCTTCATCTGCTGCAGAACGTAAATGTTCTGCATGCAGATGAAGCTGAACCAAAAACAAAACGACAGCAACTGATGTGGCAAGGGTGGCGGCGGCGGAACTGGCTGTTCGCGGTGGCCGGCGGTGTTGTTTTCCTCTCTCTCTCTCCTCTGTTTTACTCTCTTCTCTGCTTCTTCTTCTTCTTCGCTCTCTCTCCCTTCTCTTCTGTTTTCTTCTCTCTGTCTCTCCCTTCTCTTCTCTTCCCCCCCTCTCATCTGTCTCCTGTTGTTCCTCCTCTATTTATAGAGCCCGTGAGCATGTTTTTTTCATTGTGGAGCTAAGGAACGGGTCATGCGACGGCTGGTCAGGCGCGGCTGTCCAGGCATGCCTCCCTCGATTTCGGTGGTCGGCCAATGTCTTCGGTCGGTGAGCTAGAGGGACCGGTGGTCGGTGGGCTTGAGGGACCGGCGTCATTAAATATGCATTCTTTTTCCTTCTTTCCTGCTGTATGCTCGGTGGGGAAGAAAGGGGAACAGTGCCGTTCAAAACGGCACCGTTTAGCCTTTCATTTTTTTTTTTTGTATTTATTATTTTTTTATGGGGACCCAAAAATGGGTTACAACAGTTCCCCCCCTCTTTACAATGCTTACGGAGCAAAGATTTGTGCATAGTAAGTGTTGTAAAGAAAAAATAACATTGGTCTTCCGAAACTGGTCGTCTCAAAATTTGATTGACCTAAAACTTCAACCGGACCCAAAGTCCTGTGTATGGTTGGGCTAAACTGAGATTCCTTTCGCCAATCTCCTTTAACCCGAAAAAAGGAAAGAATGTGAAGTGTGGTCTCATTGTAATGAGTGACCTACCCAAATATAAAACATGGAGAATTGGTTGCATTGTAATGGGTGACCTACCCAGAAAAATGTTGGTGAGGGCTCAAAGGCGCACTCAAAAGGAGGTAGGGTTACAAAACGCTCTACCTGAATGGTGGTGGCTCAAAGGCACACTTGGAATGAGTTGAGGGCTCAAAGGCACACTTAAAAGGAGGTAGGGTTAGAAAACGCACTACCTAAGGGATGAGGGCTCAAAGGCGCACTAAAATGGAGGTGAGGGCTCAAAGGCGCACTCAAAAGGAGGTAGGGTTAGAAAACGCACTACCAAAGGGATGAGGGCTCAAAGGCGCACTCAAAATGGAGGTGAGGGCTCAAAGGCGCACTCAAAAGGAGGTAGGGTTAGAAAACGCACTACCAAAGGGATGAGGGCTCAAAGGCGCACTCAAAATGGAGGTGAGGGCTCAAAGGCGCACTCAAAAGGAGGTAGGGTTAGAAAACGCTACTAAAGGGATGAGGGCTCAAAGGCGCACTCAAAATGGAGGTGAGGGCTCAAAGGCGCACTCAAAAGGAGGTAGGGTTAGAAAACGCACTACCAAGGGATGAGGGCTCAAAGGCGCACTCAAAAGGAGGTAGGGTTATAAAACGCACTACCAAAAGTGATGTTGAAACAATGATTGTCAATGTTGAAAAGCAAATGCATTATGATTGATATGCATGTATACTTACCTGAGAAATATAGGCCCCCATTTCTTCATGGTGTCTTTCTTTTCTCTCAAAAGTTGTAGTGTTGGTAGTAAACTTCGATGGCTTTTCCACTTTTGCTTACTCGGGTTACATCTTGTGATCTTGACCTCTGGGAAGGGTTTGATGTCATCATACATCTTTGTCCTTCACCCATTATCTCAAGAGTTACCAATTTTGCCCGACATTTTCCTTAGAACAGGAATCATGGAGCCAGCCCTACCATGTGTTTTTGATTGCCCCCCAGCTTGATCATGCCCCCCAAGTGTTCAACTTGGGTTTAGTTTGGGGTGAGGATATGTGAAAGTGGGTTTTTTGGTACAATGAAATGTTTTCATGCAAAATTTTTGGAACGTCCAAGTTATTCCAATCACAAAAATGATTTTGACATTGGTTCAAAATAAACTTGTTCTAAAAAATTCAAGTGATTCCTATGGACAGGTTTCTTGAAGTGATGAAAGCTTTTTGCTTTTGGTTTAAAGATGAAGTGACATCTGGTTGGTCAAAAGGTTTAAATTTCAATTTGAGGGTTATTGAGAACCGAATTGATTCAAAGCATTTATTTTATTTGCATGAATAATGATTTGACCGCACGAGAAAGCACTGCTACCTATCCAGATTGCTTGCCTTTGATCAGAAAGGGCTTTATCAGGTATGTAATGTAGGCTTTGGCTATTGGTTACGAAGAAAATGGATATGTTGCAGGCTCAAAAGTGTTTAAGGGATTTCAAGACTAGGATCACTTGTGCTTGTTTCCTGACCTTTGTCTTTTGGATTTGTTTTTTTTTCAAAATGATTTGTCCTGCCCCCAGTGTCGGGTTTGGGCTTTTCTCTTTGTTTTCTTCGTTTTTGTTTCGTTGAGCACAATCATATCAGTTGTTTTTATGAGAAGCTCAAATCTTTTAACCAATCGCAGTATTTATCTTCACTGTTTCATTTGGATGATAATGAAAGAAGAAACATTACATGATCAATTCCAGCACCCATCTTCACTGCTTTGTCTGGATGGTAAAAACAACAAACTCTCTTATTTTGCCCCCCAGTGTGGGGTGTGATCCTAGTCAAGGTTATTTCCAAAAAACTACTAGGCTCAAAATGGGACTGCAAAGGATTTTTTAGCTTTGTGAAAGGATTATCAAAGATGGCCTTTCCTCATCTCAAATCATGCAGTGAGGATCGATAGGTCTTGCTTTCATGCGCGTATGCAAAGTGATTTATTCAGTCAAATAAAACTCAGCTTTTGAGTCACCTCATAGTGTTGTTTGTCTTTATTGTCTTTTTTTCTTTCAAGTTTTCTAGGTATATGTGTACCTATTTAAGGAATCACTTGAATTTTCAAAATGCATTTGTTTTGGACAAATATCAACACGATTTTTTTTTTGTACTCACTTTGGAGGTCCCAAAAAATATCCTTGAAAACATATGAGATTAATGTATGGGTTTGGAAGAAAGGAACACCAAAGGATTCTTCATGTTGTAGTGTTGTGAGCAAAGTTGCGCTCAAAATGTTATTTACATGTAATAACAACAAAGAAGAGTGTGATGTGAACACAAGAAAACACATGATCTTATTTCACAAGAGAAGCTCATTAACAGAGAAAGTCTTATTCAAAAGCATTAACAAAAGGCAATAACAAGGCAGGCTTCATTCCTCTATTTTGGCGAATCTGATCATAGGCTAAACTCTTCTCAAAAGCTTTGTGTAGAGGACTCAAAGACAATGCGGAACAACACCACGAGTAAAAATTCAAGCTATCATGTTGGACCATTGATGCTTTCCAATTCCCCAAACATTCCATCCTAATATGCTTCAAGCATGATTAGGCAGCGGGTTCGTATTCACATTGGGGGTGTCTTCCAACTCTATCCAACCAGCCTTGATTAATTGCAGGAGCTTTCTCTTGAAGGCGTTGCAGGTATAGATGATATGCCTAGTAATACCGGCATGGTATTCACATTTGAGTTCTGGCTTGTACCAATTAGGAGCTATTTGCCCAATGCTCAATAGCTTTTGATACATCTCATTCAAGGGTAACGGTAGTGGAGGCAGTTGTTCTTGAACCCTTTGGAAATTTCCAATTTGGCTTTTGGCTTGAAAGTTTTGGGGTTTAGGTTTTTGGATGTTGGCAATTTGGGATGGAGTATGGTAATTTTGGGATGTATTATTTTTACCCATGTAGCCATCTTCAACATGGTGAACCTCTTTTCTTTCGAAGCCTCTTTTCTCGGTTGGTGCAGAAATTATACCACTCTTGACACCTTACTCTATGCGTTCACACACTATCATGGCATCAATGAATTGTTGGGCTGAACTACCCATCATATGTTCGTAATATGGTGCTTTGAGTGTGTTGGCAAATAAAGAGACCATCTCTTTGTCTAGAAGTGGGGGATGTACTTGAGCAACTAATTCTCGCCATCTTTGAGCATATTCCCTTATGCTTTCTTTATCCTTTTTCTCTATATTGGACAAACTGGTTCTGTCGGGCGCAATGTCCATGTTGTATTTGTATTGCTTGACGAAAGCATCCACAAGATTTTTCCAGTTGTGAATTTTTGTGTTATCCAATCTCATGTACCAACTCAAAGTTGCCCCACTTAAATTGTCTTGGAAAAAGTGCATTAGTAGTTTTTCATCATGTACTACCTCAGCCATTTTATTGCAGTAGGACCTGAGATGAGTCATGGGGCATTGTGTTCCACTGTATTTGATGAATTCAGGAACACGAAATTTCTTTGGGATAACACGTTTGGGACCAAACACATCTCTGCTGCCCGTACCGGGTCATATAAGTCTACCCCTTCAATGGCTTTGAGTCTGGCTTCCAGCGCCTCTATCTTAGCTTGATCAATGCTATCAGATGACTTAGCCTTGTGGGACTCATTAGCAGATGCCTTCACAACTGTTGGGGATGGTGCAGGTGTCGTTGACTGCACAAATGTTGGATTTTGCTGAGGTTCTTGACCATGTTCGCTCATTCTTTCCTCAGGCTGAACTGAAGTAGGAGCCGGATCGAAGGTGATCGGTTGATTAGAAGGACCTTCATCAGAGGTATTTCTTAGTGTTTGCCTGAGTAAGCTAGTGAGGTGAGCCACACTTATTTTCAGAGACTCCAACTCCTCGTGCAAATAGGCATCACGTTGAGCACGCTCTTCATATTCCATGTTTCTTGCTCGAAGTCGGGTGTTGTAGACTTTTTGGGGACCTATATTTCAATCTGACATGTATGCATGTTAAATGTATGAACATGTAATCTATATGACGAACTCGCCCTTCGAGGGGTGACATATGGTCGCAACTCTTGTATGATGAAACAAGAATCTTGATTCTTGCACAAACTCTACAATGAAAATTTTTTGAGCGATGGTCATTGTGTCACCCAAGTCTGGAGTTTAAGATGCTTCAAGAAGGGCTTGCTCGGATGCAAAACAATGTATACGGAGCATACATCCTAAAGGCAGGTTCTAATCTTTTTAAGTGAGACAAAAGGTAGGTTTACTATTGGTCTCAAAAAGGGACTCTCGTTGTCCCAGTGATCGCCCTCGTGGAGGCAATATGGGGGCTTGTAGGCAATGAGATGGCACGTGTCCAACTATTACCAGTCTAAGCACTCAACGAAGAGTTGGGGTTTACACAAACTTAAACCTTGACTAAAAGTCGTAAGGTAAGCTGCTAGTTCCCCCCTAACCTGAAGCTTGTGTGTGCTTTAAAAAAATTAACTATGTGATGCATGAGATAAATATGTACAAAATTAAAGCGCACAACTAAATATGACAAATATATAAAGAAAATGCATATTTAAAAATAAACACGCAAACCACAACAATAAAACACAATCATCAGACAAACAAAGCTTAGTCCACAAAGTCCCCAGTGGAGTCGCCATTCTGTCGCACGTGTGCGGCGGCGCGGCGATCGTCCACCCTCAAGGTGGAATATTATTCCTGGAAAATATGGAGAGACAAGGAATTCTTGTCTCTAACAAAAAATATGGACTGGGAGTCGCCACCTAGTATTCTGGTTACTAGGAACCTTAACTGGTCTTTAGAGATCGGGTACGGAGACTGGTTGCGTAAAGGGAAGGTATTAGCACCCCAACTACGCCCTACCTAAGGTAGCTGCATTGTTTTAATGTCTGATAAAATCTAAGGTCGTGTTGTGGTTTTTTATTGTTCGGAATACGCATTACATGTAATGTCATACCCAGGTTCTATTGTCCAAAAAAAAAGAATTAAATATCCGGAATATGCATTACGTGTAAAGTCATACCCCGGATACTAAGAGACAAACAAAATAAAATTTTTGTTGTTTTTGAAATATTGGCCAATATTCTCTTGACTTTAATAAACTGGTTATTAAAGCCAAAATGCATGCTAAAACATTTTTTTTTGTGTATGAAAAAATACAATATGAATTTTTAGCTTTGAGACACTTGGCCGTATGCACAAAAACATTTTTTTTTTCTCTTTTTTTAATTTTTTTGTATTTTGTGGAAGTTTTTTTTTTTGACGAAAACCGGGTATTTGAAAATCAGATTTTTGTATTTTTAACAGCATAAAAAAATACCACCAAATATTAATCGAAATGACATAAAAATTACACGAAAAAATTATAAAATGCTGAAACAAATATTTTTGATTTTTTTCTTTGAAATGGGCCGGATCAGGCCCAAATATATGGGCTGGGCCGAACCTGGCCCAAAGAATGGGCTGGTACTGTGCACATAGTAACCGGGGTTACTGTGTGTACAGTAACCAGAGAATTAATCTACGGGTTACTGTGCACATGCACAGTAACCGTGAATTGATTAGCGAGTTACTGTGCACAACACAGTAACTCGCTAATTAATCTTCATCTGCTGCAGAACGTAAACGTTCTGCATGCAGATGAAGCTGAACCAAAAAAAAAAACGACGGGAAAGGCTACCTGGAGTGGTGGTGATGTTGGCAGCAACTGATGTGGCAAGGGTGGCGGCGGCGGAACTGGCTGTTCGCGGTGGCCCGCGGTGCTGTTTTCCTCTCTCTCTCTCCTCTGTTTTACTCTCTTCTCTGTTTCTTCTTCTTCTTCGCTCTCTCTCCCTTCTCTTCTGGTTTCTTCTCTCTGTCTCTCCCTTCTCTTCTCTTCCCCCCCCTCTCCTCTGTCTCCTGCTGTTCCTCCTCTATTTATAGAGCCCGTGAGCATGTTTTTTTCATTGTGGAGCCAAGGAACGGGTCATGCGGCGGCTGGTCGGGCGCGGCTGTCCAGGCGTGCCTCCCTCGGTTTCGGCGGTGCGGTAGGTGGTTGGCCAATGTCTTCGGTCGGTGGGCTTGAGGGACCGGCGGTCGGTGGGCTTGAGGGACCGGCGTCATTAAATATGCATTTTTTTTCCTTCTTTCCTGCTGTATGCTCGGTGGGGAAGAAAGGGGAACAGTGCCGTTCAAAACGGCACCGTTTAGCCTTTCATTTTTTTTTGTGTATTTATTATTTTTTTATGGGGACCCAAAAATGGGTCACAACAGGCGCCAAGACTGGGAAGCATGGGTTCTGTGAGCATTGTGTTCTTGGAAAACAGACAAGGGTCAAGTTTGGCACTGCAATACACAACACAAAAGGGATTCTAGATTATGTTCACACAGATGTATGGGGACTATTGTAACCCATTTTTGGGTCCCCGCAAAAAAATTAAATAAATAGCCAAAGAAGGCTAGAAAAATAACAGGAGGCAGAAACGCTCAGAAAATGGTCAGAAAATTGGTCAAGGAGCATAAAAATACAAAGATTGGATTTTTGGCAGTATATTCTTGAAGGATGGGGGCCAGGTTTAGAAGGGAATTTTGATTTTTGAGGAGAAAAGCTCAAATTTGGATGTTTTTGGACTTAATTGATTTTTTAATTGGATTTATAGGGGATTTGATTGCAAGAAAAATTGTTTTTTAAGTCAATTTGGGCTTTAAATAGAAGAAATTTAAGTTCCGGGGCCAAATTATATTTTTTAGGATTTTATTAAGTCAAATCAGGGGCTTAATTGCATAAATATTGAAGTTTAATGGCCAATTAGGGGTTTAATTGTGAAAATCCGAAACCAGGGACCAATTTGGAAAAGGCGCAAAGATAGGGGGGCTGTTTGGAATTGATTGAGGGGTCTAATTGAAGAAATTGGAAGTTTATTGATCAATTTAGGGCTAAATTGCATAAATCAGAGGTCAAGGACTAAAGTGGAAAAGGCGGCCAACTAGGCGGACGACACCGAAATTAGCAGGGACGCAATTGAAAGGAACAAAAATAATTGGGGGACTGATGTGAACGTTGGCGCATTTCTGGCGCCACATTTAAATGAAACGGCGCGTTTTCTCCAAAACGACGCCGTTTCATGCGTTTAAAAAAAAAATTAAAAAAAAATAAAGACTAAACGGTGCCGTTTTGAACGGCACTGTTTCTCTTCTTCTTCCCCCCCCCCCCCCGCAGGCGTAGCAGAGAAGAGGAAAACCGGGGTTTTTGTCCCCGCCTCTCTCCTCACGTGCCATGGCCCAACGCTCCACACCTTGGAACCCCCGAAACCGAAGCCACGGGCCGACCACCCGCCGCGCCACCGAAACCAAGAGAAGCACCTCGGCAGCGGCGAAACCGACCAGCACGCCTCGTTCCCCCATGCATGCCCCAATATGCCTATAAATAGAGAAGAAGCAGAGTGAGTTAGGGGAGAAGAAAACCGAAGGAGTGACCCGAAAAAGAAAGATAAAAACTGAGACAGTGAGAGAGAGAGGGACCGAAGGAGAGAGAAACCACCACTTCAGAAACAGCGACTGGAAACACGGGGTGGAGCAGTTTGGGATAGTTGAAACGAAGAGGGGACTCAAGCATTCGAAACAGAAGCAAACGAACCGAAGGAGCGGGTCTCGGTCCTCTTGAAGACCACCGCGAGCTAAGCCGCTGCCACCGCCGCCACCGTAGCCTCCGCCAGCAAGCCGCCGTCTCCGCTGCGCCAGGTACGCTACCCCCCCCTGCATTTTCTTTTAAGGCTGGCGTAGTTTGGCCTCCTGCATGCAGAATCATTTCTGCATGCAGGAGGCACGGGGGGAAAATAATTCCCCCCGTTCATTTCTGTTTTTCCTTTGGGCCAGACAGGGTCTGGCCCAATGATAGGGGTCTGGGCCGGTCTGGCCAAATTGCGGGTCTGGGCCGGTCCGGCCTAGAGGACGAGTTACTGTTGGGCCGAGTCCGGCCCAACGTTTTGGGGCTGGAGTCCGACCCAATTAATTGGGCCAGCCCAGCCCACTTAATATATTAATATTATATTATTTATATTATGCATGTATATATATATATATATATATATTTTAAAAATATATATATATATATATATATATATATATATATATAAATATTTCCGAAAAAATAAAAAAAAAAATATTGTTGTTTGCTTTTCACACACACACACACACACACACACATATATATATATACATTTTGTTTGTTATATACATTGATTTGTTTTTTACACTATGGGGATATAATTTCAGTGTTTAAAAACACTCGTTTTCGTCAAAAAAAAAAATGTTTTCTTGCGTGTTGCATATGGCCAATACTCTAACATGTTTTGAATTTTCTTTTTATATATAAAAAAAATATTGGAAGCTTTGAAGGTGTGTTTTCGCATAGATTTCTTAAACACAAATTTATTTTCTTGCATTTGTGGATTTTACAACATGTTTGTAAAACTCCCAAGGGTATTGGCCAATATTCCAAAAACTATAAAAATTTTATTTTTGGGAGGCGAAATTGTATTTATTATTCACCGCTAATGTTTGGATGAAGAAATCTTTAAAAGGATGAACATCCAAAATATTATTGGGAGTAATAAATCTGTACACATGTTTGAAAGAAGCTTTGATTGTAATCGAGGACATTTCAAAATTTTTTTTTTTTTCCACGGTTTACGAGTCGTGAAAATATAAAATTGTTTTTATGAATTGTGAAATTTTCTTCGTTCCTTTTCCCTTTTCCTTGCGATTTACGAGTCGCCAATTCCTGAAATACTAAGGGAAAAATGAGCTTTCAAAGCACATGGAATCTCCTTCGGTTTCTATCCAAAATAAATTGATGGGTTTAGAAGACACCAACACCATAGACTATAGAGCAAACCAAACACCAAGCAGCTTACCTTAGGTAGGGCGTACTAGGGGTGCTAGTACCTTCCCTTTACGCAACCAGTCCCTTGCCTTAGAATCTTTGAAAGACCAGTTAGGGTTCCTAGTGACCAAATACTAGGTGGCGACTCCAAAGAACCAAATCATTAGAACACAACGAAAATCGCCAGCCGAAGCCGCGCGCCATATTTTTTGTGGGGTGTGACAGGGACCTTCAAAGAATGAATCTCTTGGAGATAATCATTGGTTTGTTACTTTTATTGATGATTTCTCAAGACGAGTATGGGTGTACATGATGAAACACAAGGATGAGGTCCTTGATATCTTTCTGAAATAGAAGAAAATGGTGGAGACTCAAACGGGAAGGAGAGTTAAGACTCTTCGGTCAGATAATGGTGGTGAGTACACTTCAGATCCTTTCTTTGAAGTTTGCCAGGATGAATGGATCAAGCGACATTTTACTGTGCACAAAACACCACAACAAAATGGAGTAGTAGAACGCATGAACCGCACACTGGTAGAGAAAGTCCGATGTATGCTATCACATTCGGGACTAAGCAAAGTGTTTTGGGGCGAGGCATTGAGCTATGCCCGTCATATTGTTAATCGGTTACCTTCAGCAGCATTAAATGGAAGAACCCCCTTGGAGGTATGGTCAGGCTCTTCTGCAAATGATTATGACTCTATGCGTATATTTGGTTGCTCAGCATATTATCATGTTACTGAGTCCAAGCTAGATCCTAGAGCCAAGAAAGCTATGTTTTTGGGCTTTAGTGGAGGAGTAAAAGGTTACAGACTCTGGTGTTCTTAATGAAAGAAAGTGATTTTGAGTAGAGATGTCACTTTTGATGAGTCTGGCATGTTACAGCAGGAGAAATCACAGGAGAAGGAAAAACAGTCGGGTGATGCATAACAGGTAGAGTTGGAGACTTTAGTCATCCCTATAAAGACTGTTCAGACAATCCCTACTGAAGGAGATTCATATGAAAGTTCAGATGAAGAGGATGCAACAACTCCAGCAACCACACAACAAGAATCTATTGCAACGAGTAAACCAAAAAGAGTTATCAAGAAACCTGCTTGGTATTGTAGCATGGTGGCTTATGCACTTCCATTGATTGATGATGGAATCCCCTACACCTACAAAGAAACAGTACAGAGTGTAGAAAGTGCAAAATGGAAAGAGGCAATGGATGAAGAGATGAAATCTCTCCACAAGAATCAGACTTGGGATTTGGTACAACTCCCTAAAGGAAAGAAGACAATTGGTTGCAAGTGGGTATATGCCAAGAAGGAAGGTAATCTTGGAAAAGACAACATCCGATTCAAAGCAAGATTGGTAGCAAAAGGCTATGCTCAGAAGGAGGGGATAGATTATAATGAGGTATTCTCTCCAGTTGTTAAGCATTCATCAATTCGTATTTTGCTAGCCTTAGTTGCACAATTTGATTTGGAGTTAGCCCAACTTGATGTGAAAACTGCCTTCCTACATGGAGATTTGGAAGAGGAAATTTACATGTCTCAGCCAGATGGTTTCAAAGTCACTGGGAAAGAGAATTGGGCTTGTAAACTGAAGAAGTCATTGTATGGCTTGAAACAATCTCCTCGCCAGTGGTATAAGCGATTTGATAAGTTCATGACAGAACATGGATACACACGGAGTCAGTTTGACAACTGTGTATATTTTCGCACTTCTTGATGGTTCTTTCATCTATTTGCTCTTATATGTGGATGATATGTTGATTGCATCAAAGAGCAAGGTGGAGATTGATAGACTGAAAGCTCAATTGAGAACTGAGTTTGAAATGAAGGACCTTGGAGAAGCTAAGAAGATTCTTGGCATGGAGATTCAGAGAGACAGAAGAAAAGGCACAGTCTGTTTGACACAGACCCAATACTTGAAGAAACTTCTACAGAGATTTGGGGTAGATGGTAAGACCAAGCCGGTAAGCACACCTTTAGCTCCTCATTTTAAGCTAAGTGCTTCAATGTCTCCACGCACAGAGGAAGAGCGCAAACATATGGCTCAAATTCCGTATGCAAATGCAGTTGGTGCATTAATGTATGCAATGGTTTGTACAAGACCAGATATTTCACATGCTGTCAGTATGGTGAGCAGGTATATGCATGATCCGGGAAAGGGTCACTGGCAGGCAGTTAAGTGGATTCTACGGTACATTCATGGCACAACTGATATTGGTTTGAAGTTTGAGAGGGATGATAGACTCGAACAAAATTTAGTTGGTTATGTGGATTAGGATTATGCTGGTGACTTAGACAAGCGTCGTTCCACAACAGGCTATGTGTTTACACTAGCTAAAGGGCCTGTAAGTTTGAGGTCAACTTTACAATCAACAGTAGCTTTGTCAACAACTGAGGCAGAGTACATGGCAGTAACAGAAGCTTTCAAGGAAGCTATTTGGTTACATGGGTTGATTGAAGATTTGGGAATTGTTCAAGAGCACGTGGATGTCCATTGTGATAGTCAAAGTGCTATTTGTCTTGCAAAGAATCAGGTTCATCATTCCCGCACCAAGCACATCGATGTTCGATTTTCATTTTGTTCTAGAAATTGTGGATGAAGGGGATATTCTGCTACAGAAGATTGGTACTGTAGATAATCCAGCTGACATGCTCACAAAATGTGTCTCAGGGATCAAGTTCCAACATTTTTTGGACTTGATTAACATCTCTCGGTGTTAAGCACCTTCAGGGTGCAGCGCCATATGGCGCATTGGAGGCAGCATCGATTGATCACGAGGATTGATGGAAAAAGCTTGCCAAGGTGGAGATTTGTAGCAAATTTGTCAACCTTTTTCATTGTAGTGGTTGGCTGCACATGGGTTAAGTTGGCTGCCAATGCTTCTCCATTCATGGGTTGAGCTGGCTGCACATGGGTGCTTCTCCATTCACCTATAAAGAGGTGAAGAGCAACGTGGAGAGAACGTGTGTCAAGTGCAGAGAAGAAAATAATGCAACTATGAGAGTGAGAGTGAGTGCAAGTGCAGATTAGAGAGAAACACCGAATGTAAGAGTGAAACACTGGGTTTTAGGATTGTATTGGGGTTGAGTTCAGTGTTTGTATTATTCCTCCAATAATATACAATCTGCTGCCTCCGTGGACGTACCCGGTTTTGGGGAACCACGTAAATCTGCTTGTCTTTGTGTTTTTTTGTGTTTGCTTTCGGTCCAGTATGCACAACAACTAGCTCTTTCGTAGAAATCAAGTTGAATTGGCTAATATGAAGAGTATGAGAACATTGATTGATTTACATATAATTCTTGAAATAAATGGATTTGCAAAATAAACAAATGAATTCGATCAACAAATAATTAATGTAATTAATGAAAAAAATATGAAGTGAAAGTTTTAATTGATTATGGAATTAACATACATAGCTTAAACATCTCTCTTCACTTTCCACTTGAGAAATTACAAAGGAAAATTATATATTTGTAAGGAAATTACAAGCATGTTTAGTTACATGGTTGAGCTATGTTTTTGTTAAAATTTAATTTTTTTATATTTTTAGATTATTTTGATGTGTATTAAAATTAATTTTTTAAAAAAATATATTTTAAAATAAAAACACTGTAAACCAACCATAAAAAATCACAATCATAGACTTCTCATACTATAGCTTTCACCTATTAACCCCCCTGTAATTATAATGAAAGAGATGGGTGGAGAGCTTAAATCCAACCAAATGAAATTAAGATATTTGATTGTTTTTGTACTATGAATTTTCTGCAAATATTTTGTTTGCCTTCCAAAAACAAAAACTAATTAAAAAGAAAGATGCTGGAAGGACTCTCTCTAGGCTCCATTGACCCAGTCGTATCAGAACTAGTCATAAATTGAATTAAGATGGTCGAAATAAAAAAAAAAAACAAATGGGTTGGTATATATATATATATAACCTATATATAAAAAAAGAAACTAGGATAATTTATATAAAAAAAATTCATGTTGAATTGAAATAAAGTGAATGAGAATCTTAATATGGATTTCTAGCATTTAGGTCATATTTGGTGCCATCCCTTCTTGTGCGTTTAGCATGCGTATAGTTGGCCTAAAAAACCTCCAAATAATTCCCATCTCTATGTCTTGGTCATGTTTTAATAATTTTAATTAATTACATTCCGAGGATGCATTTATTGGCTTTGGAATATGTAAGAGGGAGTATTAATTTGTTGTCTGTGTTTATTTTTTTCCTTAACAATCAATGCATCTTTAATTAGTTTCAAAGTTAGTTGAGATTAAGTTTTTTTTTAATAATTTTAAGAATACATAATTAATATTATTACATTAATGTATTTAATTAGAAAATCAAATTCTATTAAATATTAATTTTAAAATATGAATTAAAAAAACCACTTAATCATTAATTACTCTGCACGCCCCAAACGTCGAGATTGGTGGCTGTGATTTGGCTTCATAGAGGTTTTTCAACACATGTATTAGTAATTGTAGACTTTGATTTGGTCACTGTTACGTGACTTCATCCTCTATTTTGTAATAGCTCTTTCATTTCAATGATTTCTTGATTTATTAATTTTTAACCCTCTCATCATATATATCTTCGATCAGCAATTAAATAATTTCTTAAGATTAATAGAGCTCCAATACGAAGAGCGTGAAAACATTGAAAGATTTAGGTACTTAGTAGTTATTTTTAAAGATTTTTTATTGCAAAATATATTAAAATAATATTTTTTTTATTTTTAAAAATTCATTTTTAACATTAATACATCAAAATTATCTAAAAATTAAAATAAAAAAAAACTTTTAATATTTTTAAAACATAAAAACAAACTTATTCTTAAATATAATTTACCAAATCAATTGACAAATAAAATAATCAAATGAAGTCAAGTAACAATTAACTAATTTAATTAATGAACAAAACGTAAAGTGCAAAAACTTATTACACGTCATCTTTGGTTTTTTTATTTATTTTATTCTAAATAAGTTTTCTCGGTATATATTACCGAGATATTTTCATCAGTGTATAGAAATAGAATTAGAAATAGAAAAACATCCAAAAAAACAACCCATAAGGGCATTTGTTAACAAAAAAAAAATTAATATTTTTTTCTTTAATATTCAGATTAAGAAACTGAAATGCTGAAAATATCATTCTACAGCTTAAAAATTCTTTTACATGTCCTACAAGGACTAACATTTCTTCTATTTATATATATATATAAAATTATTATTTCTTGAACTTGACCTTGAATTTTCAGTTCACTTCTTTATATCTAAATCTTTAATATTGAATTAGTAGTACACCACTCACCACATCTTTAATTCCACACGTTGTGTTTAGACTTGAAAACTTTTATTTTGAAAATGTTTCACCAAGAATAAAGCGATAATAGTATACATCACCAATAAATAATGGATGTTAAAGCGATGGGAGCCAATGCAAAATCTGGCTTTGGGATCCTTTAAAAATTATTAAGGAATATATATCATCAAGACATCGACAATATTCTTGTCCGCCCTTGACCCAACGAGTATTTATATATGTTCTCATAGCTCTGCCCTTAATTTTCCACATGAAGATCCAAAAGCCAAAAGGGTTGATGAGCGTTTTCCACGATAATGGATGACATCCAAGTGGTTATAGACGGTCCGTGTTTCAAAGAATCTAAGCATTTTTTTTTAATATTCTTTTTATTATTTTATCTTTAAAAATTAAATTTAAGTTTTTTAATTAATTCAAGGTCAAGATTTCACAAGTTATAAAATTTGATTTTAAGGGGATCAAAATTTGAAATTAAAATATCAGGAGTTTAAATGCAAAATTTCAAAACTTCAAGGATCAAATTAAAAATGATCATTCCCATACCAAAATGATATCGTTTCCACATGCATTGTTCTTCTTCTTCTTTCTCTAGAGTTGAAATTCCGCCCACAAAGAAGGGAAGAAAAGTTGAAATGTCAGCATCATAGTCTTACCAAAATACAAATATCAATTCCTATCATCGAGGCATATAATTGACATATTTTTATTGGTACTTATAAACAAAGTTAGCAATAAAAAAAATCCCAAAAAGACAACTCTAAAGGAATTTTGTAAACAAAATTTTTTTTGAATAATTTATTATTTAATATTCAAATTGAGAAACTGAAATGCCGAAAATCATCCTACAGCTTAAGGTAGTGTTTGAACGCGTTGAAATGGCGTTTCCAAAAAATTCAAAAGTTTTTTTTTTTTGTTAAAATTTAATGCGGTTTGTACTTTTTGATCGTTTTGATGTGCTGATGTCAAAAATTTTTTAAAAAATAAAAAAAACATCATTGGCATGCATTTTGGCATTAAAAATTATTTAAAAAATAATCGCTACCACACTGTCAAAGACGATCTAAAAGTTCTTGTACGTCTCCTACAAAGACTAACATTTCTTATATTGATAAAAAAGAAAATTATTTCTTGAACTTGGCCTTACCTGAATTGTCAATTCACTTCTTTCTTTATAATTAAATCTTCAATATTGAATTAGTAGTACAACACTCACCACATCTTTAATTCCACACTTAGTTTTTAGACTTGAAAACTTTTATTTTGAGAATGCTCCAATAAATAATCCCCTCCTTTTTCTCTCATTCACTCACTGAAATTATAAAGGAATATCATCAAGACATCGACGACAATCACACACAAATTTCAAAGAATCTAATCCTGGGTAAGTCCTTGTCGACCCAACGAGTATTCATGTGCTCATAGCTCTGCCCTTGCATAATTTTCCACAAGAAGATCCAAAAGCCGAAAGGGTTGATGTGCGTTTTCTACGATAATGGATGACATCCAAGTGGTCCAAAAAATAAACCCTCTGACCCGAAGGTGGTCACTACCTTGCCAGTTAGATTTTGCGAAGCCATGGACCCAAAGGCCCCTCCTTATTTTCCATCTATCGATTTTAAAGTGTGTATAAAAATACGTAGTTATAATTATTTTTTAAAGTATTTTAATTTAAAATTATATTAAATTAATATTTTTTATTTTTAAAATTTTTTTTTCTAACATCACATCAAAATAATTTTTTTTTTAATTTCTAATCCCATTGTGAGTGACTTTGTGATTGTTGGGTACTACTATTTGTTATTTGTATAGGGAGTGTTTTTTTTAAAAAAAACAAATTATTTTAAAATATTTTTTTTATTTTTGATACCAATACTTCAAAATAATAATAATAATAAAAAAATAAAAATTAAAAATAAAAATTAAAAACTTTAAAAAATTAAAAAACATGGTCAAACCATGTTTACAAACAAGCATTTTAACAAGGAAAAGTAGTTATTTTGGTGTTTGTGTATGGTTTTCCCTTAACAATCAATGTATCTTTAATTAGTTTTAAAGTCACTTGAGATTAAGTTTTTTTTTATATAATTTTAAGAATACATACTTATTATTACATCATTAATATATTTAATTAGAAAATAAAATTCCATTAAATATTAATTTTAAAATATAAATTATAAAAAAATCCATTTAATCATTAATTATTCTGGGTACCCCAAACAAGGTTGGTGGCTGTGATATGACTTCACTGGGGTTTTCATAGCTTATCTACACAAATTACTAGGAATTGTATACTTTGATTTGGTCAATGTTATGTGACTTTGCATGCGTGCCAACTGAAAAGAAAGATATAGGAAAGGACTCTCAAGACTCTATCGACCCTGTAGTCTTGGACTTGGTCGTGTTAACAATTGTTTTAGTTGTTTGTGTTAATTAGCTTATATATATATATATATATATTAGCTTAAAAAAAAAGTGAGGAGAAGAACTTCAGAGAGAACAAGGGAATGGCTTAAAGCATCAGCGAGCAAGGATTTTCGATGAGGCAAAAAAAACCAACAATTATGTTGATGATCAGAAACTTGGGAAGGTGGTTTTGGTTCTGTTTTCAAGGGAGTTTTAGCAGATAAGACCTTGGTTGCAGTCAATAAGTTTAAAGGGGCAGAGAAGGCTTAGATGAACGAGGAATTTCAAAAGGGAATGTGGTCAAGATAAGACCTTGTTTTGCTGGTCAATCACAAGAATGTGGTCAAGCTCTTTGGCCTGTGTTCGGAGACTAAAATGCCATTACTAGTTTATGAGTTCATTTCAAATGGAAATTATCTTTCTAAATGTTGGCATCCCAGTCCTATCAAAATACAAATATCAATTTCTATCATCAAGGCATATAACTGATATATATTTATTTATTTATTTACTGTTACTTATAAACAGAGTTAGCAATTAAA
This sequence comes from Populus tremula, assembly GCA_964019445.1. NCBI lineage: Eukaryota > Viridiplantae > Streptophyta > Magnoliopsida > Malpighiales > Salicaceae > Populus > Populus tremula. Next base: position 38,008 of record CAXHTJ010001242.1, read on the forward strand.
AAAAAACCCAAAAAAACAACTCTAAAGAAAATTTGTTAACAAAAAAAATTGAATATTTTGTTATTTAATATTCAGATTGAGAAACCGAAATGCCAAAAATATCATTCTACAGCTTAAAAATTCTTGTCCGTGTCCTACAAGGACTAACAATTCTTCTATTGAAAAAAAAAAAAAATTATTTCTTGAATTTGACCTTACCTGAATTGTCAATTCACTTCTTTCTTTATAAATCTTCAATATTGAATTAGTAGTACAACACTCACCACACCTTTAATTCCACACTTTATTTTCAGACTTGAAAACTTCTATTTTGAAAATGCTCCACCAAGAATAAAGTGATAATAGTAAACATCACCAATAAAAAATCCCCTCGTTTTTCTCTCATTCACTCACTTGGTTATCGCAAGCATTACTTGCTATGGGGGCCAATGCAAAATCTGGCTTTGGGGTCCTTTGAAAATTATTAAGGAACATCGACGACAATCACACTCAAATTTCAAAGAATCTATGTCCGCACTTGACCCGGCGAGTATTCATGTGCTCATAGCTCTGCCCTTATATAATTTTCCACAAGAAAATCCAAAAGCCGAAAGGGTTGATGTGCGTTTTCTACGATAATGGATGGCATCCAAGTGGCTATAGATGGTCCAATAAATAAACCCTTTGACCCGAAGGTGGTCACTTCCTTGCCAGTTAGATTTTGCGAAGCCATGGACCCAAAGGCCCTCCTTATTTTCCATCTATCAATTTTAAAGCGTGTCTAAAAATACGTAATTATAATTATTTTTTAAAGTATTTTTTTAAAAAAATTATATTAAAATAATATTTTTTATTTTAAAAAAAATTATTTCTAACATCGACACATCAAAATAATTTAAAAATACAAAGAAAAAAATAATTTAAAACAAAAAAAATTAAAATAAAATAATTTTTTTAAAAAAAATACTTTTAAAAAAAAAAAAAAAAAAAAACAAGACCTAATCTTATTGTGAGTGACTTTGCTATTGTTGGGACCTGCTATTTGTTATTTGTATGGAGAGTGTTTTTTAAAATATTTTTTATTTTAAAATATTATTTTAGTTTTTATACCAATACTTCAAAATAATAAAATATTAATTAAAAATAAAAATAAAAAACTTTTAAATTTTTTAAAAAACATGGTCAAATCACATTTACAAACAAGCATTTTAACAAGGAAAAGTAGTTATTTTGGTGTTTGTGTATAGCTTTCCTTAACAATCAATGTATCTTTAATTAGTTTCAAAGTCACTAGAGATTAAGTTTTTTTTAAAACATAATTTTAAGAATACATACTTATTATTACATTGATGTATTTAATTAGAAAATCAAATTCTATTAAATATTAATTTTAAAATATGAATTAAAAAAAATCCTCTTAATCATTAATTACTCTGCGTACCCCAGATGTCGAGGTTGGTGGCTGTGATATGGCTTCACTGGGGTTTCCATAGTTTGTCAATACATGTTATTAGGAATTGTAGATTTGATTTGGTCAATGTTATGTGACTTTGCATGCGTGCCAACTGAAAAGAAAGATCTAGGAAAGGACTCTCAAGACTCTATCGACCCTGCGTTCTTGGACTTGGTCTGTGTTAATTAGCTTATATATATATGTCCTCTACGAGAAAAGAAGTTGCAGAAGTTAGTGGTTTGGAGCCTCTTTATACAAATCTTCTAGGTTCAATTGCTACTTATTAAGTTGGGAGGTTCAGAGTCATGTGGGTGTTTTTGCTGATGATGTCGCTTTTATTGTGTCCAGCTGCAGCATCAACAGCAAGGACAGATGCAAAACCTGGCTGCCAAGACAAGTGTGGGGATGTTAGTGTTCCTTACCCCTTTGGGATTGGAGAAGAAAGCTGTGCCATGAACGACGACTTCTTTCTAAACTGCACTTCAGGCGCTGATGGGCAACTGTTTTTTCGAAGATACATGCCTGCTCGCAATATATCAGTGCTGGAGGGCACATTAACTGCCAGCTTATACACTGCTTTCGCCTGCTATGACAAAACTGGGAGCTGGACAGACTATTACTCACAGTATTTCTCCCTTGGATCAGGCCCCTTCACGTTGTCAGACACCCGAAATGTATTCACAGTAATTGGTTGCGATACATATGCCTGGATGACCAACTATGAGTCCACATATGGAGCTGCCTGTCTCTCCTTGTGCACAGAATATGTGAACATGTCCGATGGAAATCCTTGCTCAGGTTCTGGATGCTGCCAAATCTCAATCCCCAAGGGCCTCAAATCACTTGATTATTCGTTATCAACTTTTTACAACTACACGAACGTTTCGGACTTCAATCTCTGTGGATTCGCATTTTTAGTGGACAAGAACTCCTTCAAGATTTCAGATTGGCCGCTCTCTCGCAAGCCAAAATATGGAAAAGATGCAGATACAGCAGATATTGTGATTGAATGGGTAGTTGAAAATAAGACGTGCGAACAGGCCAAAGCTAATCAAAGTGCATATGCTTGTGGCGCTAATGCAAACTGCACCTACCCTGCGATTGGTCAAGGATATCGTTGCTCATGCAATAAAGGGTTCGAAGGAAATCCTTATCTCCGAGAAGGATGCCAAGGTAAACTGGTTATTGCTTCTATTTATTCGGCACTATTTGTTTTTAACATTTTTTTTTTTTTGAATTTGTATATTCAGGTTTTTTCCACTAATATTTTTAACATTTACAACAGATATAGATGAATGCAAGGTTCGAGGAAAAAACGCTTGTCAAGAAGGTACTTGCGAGAATGTCATTGGAGATTACAATTGTCGATGTCCACGTGGCAAGTACGGTGATGGTAAAACAGGCTGTAAAGGACCTGGTATCATCACAATTATTGCAGGTAATTAGCTTTCTTTGCATTTTCTTATGATGACATTACTTGATATGTATGTTTCCCAACCTTCAGTTTCTTACACACAAGCACCTGAACCAGTTAGTAAGAATATATACTAGTTATTTGATCTGTGACTTGCGGCACGTCAAGTAACTTTTTTTTTCAATAAAACAATATTTTTTATATATTCTTTTTTAATATAAAAAGATTTCAATCACAAATAAAAAATTTTTTTAAGAAAAAAAAAGTTGGCGACGTGTTATCTACCCTGTCAAGATTTTAGCGACCAAATTCAAGCTGTGATATTTTTCACAAAAAAAAAATCAACCATGTTTCCATTAAAAAAAAAAAACCCCAAACACCTTCTAAAACATATTTATGACCTTAAACAATTCAAAAATTATATCGAAAACCCACAATCAACCCCAAGCCAAAACTGTTTTCATGCTCAAATCTACCATAAAAGTAACTCAGGGAAGAAAAAACACTTACTATAAATTCTCCATATTAAAAGAAATTCAATAATACTAAAATCATCATTTTTTTCATAGCTTGAATTGATGTAAATGATAATTTTCTCTCTATAACTAGAATCTAATATTTTTCTCTCTCCTTTCTCAACCCAAGGATCAAAAGATAATAAAAATAAAGTTTTGAGACAAAAATTGACTTTATTCTTATATTTTAAAAATTAAAGGACCAATTATTTATAATTAGGAAAGTTTGGAGACTCTACAAAGAACAATTCACGTAAACTTTTTTAAAACCATCAATTTCTTTATTTTTTTTACTTTGATCTCCAGTCCTTTAATTTCACCCCTTTCCTATCAAAGTAATCTAAATTAGCTTTCAATTCGGCAATTTAAGGATGAATTTTAAAAAAATTGAAATGAAATTTTATTTTTTACCAGAAGTCCACAATGATCTACAGTGTAAGACAAAACAATATGTTCTCTTGCCTATTTTTTAATGGTCGCTGTACATGTTTAATATGCCTGAGCCAAGTGATATTTTCAACTCAAACCATATGCCTGAGCTAAGTGATATTTTTTACCTCGGAATACAGTTATCGGTCTGGCCCTTGGAGTACTGTTGTTGCTCATTGGTGCTTGGTGGATGTTCAAACTTATCAAAAGAAGGAAGTGCATTCAGTTGAAGAAGTTGTTTTTCAAACGGAATGGTGGTCTCTTATTGCAGCAACAATTATCCTCCAGTGATGGTAGTGTTCAAAAGACAAAAATATTCAGTTCAAATGAGTTGGAAAAGGCGACCGATTATTTTAATGAGAACAGCATACTTGGTCATGGCGGTCAAGGCACCGTTTACAAGGGAATGTTAGCTGATGGGAGTATTGTTGCAGTTAAGACGTCTACAAGAGTAGATGAAGAAAAACTAGAAGAATTCATCAACGAGGTTGTCATTCTTTCACAAATCAATCACAGAAATGTGGTTAGGCTTCATGGATGTTGCCTGGAGACTGATGTTCCTCTGCTAGTCTATGAATTCATTCCCAATGGAACTCTTTACCAATATCTCCATGAGCAAAACGAGGACTTTACGTTATCATGGGAATCGCGGTTGCGAATCGCCTCGGAAGCTGCAGGTGCTATATCCTATCTTCACTCGACAGCATCTATCCCGATTTACCACCGAGACATTAAGTCCACAAACATACTCTTAGATGAGAAATATAAGCAAAAGTTTCAGATTTCGGAACCACAAGATCAGTTTCCATTGATCAAACTCATCTGACCACCAAGGTGCAAGGTACTTTTGGTTACTTAGATCCAGAGTATTTTCGAACCAGTCAATTAACAGGAAATAGTGATGTTTATAGTTTTGGAGTAGTTCTCGTCGAGCTCTTAAGTGGGAAAAAACCAATTTTCTTAACCCATTCACTGAAAACCATGAGCCTAGCCGAACATTTCATTGAATTGATGGAAGATAGTAGACTCTTTGATATCATTGATGCTCAGGTTAAGGGGGATTGCACTGAAGAGGAAGCCATAGTTATAGCGAATCTTGCAAAGAGATGTTTGAATATGAATGGAAGAAACCGGCCAACAATGAGAGAAGTTGCAATGGAATTGGAGGGGATTCTATTATCACGTAACGGTATCAATACTCAACAAATGGTTGAAGTGGATAATTCATCGAGGTCGATTTCCTGCAGCAATTTCGAGATTGGTACAGATGTACCATTAGATTGCAAGCCGTTGATTTCTTCTGAAACATGGTGAGCGATTAAGAAAATATATCACAAATCATATGTTTCTTTTTTGTTTTTAACACTTTTACGAGGGTTGCTGATTGAATAAAAACTTGTAATTGTGTTGTGGTCCATGTGTTTTAGCACATGTTCTTAGTCTTTCATGTTAAGAACGAAATAAATTAAAAATCCTTCGCGCTGATTATAAGAGAGTTTCTTTGATCAATTGGTAACTTGAGCCATGTCTCTATCTTGAGGAATCAAAGCCATCATCAGTTAGCAAAGACTTCATTTGAGAAGTATTTAGCCTCTCGAAGCCTCTGGTGTGAGAGGATTCGAGAGGCTAAATACATAGACATGGACATGGTTACAAGCACAGGATATTGATACATTTTTTACACATTAAAGACGAACGTCCACATATGACATGCATTTTGAATTATGTAACAAAAAAGTTGCCCTTAATTTATTGTACTAAAAATATAGACGCACAATTGTCATTCATAAAAATCAATTTGAAGATATTGGCTATAAAAAAAATCCTGAAGGCCATATATATATCAATTAGTAAAATTGTCTAAATTTTTTTATTTTTTAATACTAATTTTTTAAACCACCGTACGTTAAACCTTTATAAATTAATATTATTAAAATCATGAAAAAATATTAATTAATTAAGATATTGTTTAACCAAAGTTCCATTACAGGTCTATGAGTTCATCTCAAATGGAACTCTTTCCAAGCACATCCACGACAAAGGTTCCCGGATACTGGCTTCCTGGACCAATCGTTTGAGGGTAGCATCGGAGGCTGCGCTTGCGCTTGATTATTTGCACTCTCTGGCAAACCCTCCAGTTATTCATGGAGATGTCAAGTCAGTAAACATACTTCTAGACAATAATTACACAGCAAAAGTAGCAGATTTTGGAGCTTCGGTGTTGATGCCTCCTGGCGAAACCAATATATACAAAAATCCTGATTCTCCCAACTGTTTTGAAATTATTTTTTATCTAAGCTCTGAGTCACAAGAATAATAGGTTAACCGTCGTTTTAAAATAGTTGCTGCATCTTATAAAATTAAGCTTTACCTTTACCTTTTTTTTTATTAGAATAAAAGGAATAAAAGGAATTCCTTATGACCTAAGCTCTGAGTCACAAGTAATAATTGTACATTTTGCTCCTTTGGGCTACATAACCACCATCATGGACCTAAAGGCCTTCTCTGAGTCCATAGGTCTACTATCAAATTGAGCCCATTATTGGTGCTGGGCTTGTAAGTAACATTAATGGCCTATCACTACTTTTCATCACTTATCAAAAGTTAGTAAATGTATCCTTTCCATTGGTTCGTTTTGTAAGTTACACACATCTTTCGTTGACGTTTTTTTTGCAGCTACTGGAGCAACAATTTTCCTTGTGATTATTTGTCTACAGTTCTACATGATGTGCTGGAAAAGAAAAAAAGTGAGGAGAAAAACTTCAGAGAGAACGAGGGAATGGCTTAGAGCATCAGCGATCAAGGATTTTCGGTGAGGCAATAGAAACCAACAGTTATGTTGATGATCAGAAACTTGGGAAGGTGGTTTTGGTTCTGTTTTCAAGGGAGTTTTAGCAGATAAGACCTTGGTTGCAGTCAATAAGTTTAAAGGGGCAGAGAAGGCTTAGATGAACGAGGAATTTCAAAAGGAAAGTAGCCTTGTTTTGCTGGTCAATCACAAGAATGTGGTCAAGCTCTTTGGCCTGTGTTCCGAGACTAAAATGCCATTACTAGTTTATGAGTTCATTTCAAATGGAAATTATCTATTCAAGAACATCCATGACAAAAAGTTGCATTTACTAGCTTCTCCTAGGGCAATCGTCTAAGGATAGCATCGGAGACCTTGCGCTTGATTATCTGCTTTCTCTAGCAGACCCTCCTATTGTTCATGGAGATGTCAAGTCGGTGAGCATGCTTTCAGACAACAATTATACGGCAAAGATTGCAGAATTATACGGAAAAATTCTGTCGGTAAAACTGTTAAATCTTGTAGTGCATGCATTGTTCTTCTTCTTTCTCTGGAGTTGAAAGTTAGCCTACAAAGAAGAAAAGGAAAGTTGAAATGTTGGTATTATAGTCCTACCAAAACACAAATATCAATTCCTATCATGGAGGCATATAATCAACATATTTTTATTGGTACTTGTAAACAGAGTTAGCAATAAAAAAATCCCAAAAAGACAAGTCTAAAGAAAATCTGTTAACAAAAAAATTTGAATATTTTATTATTTAATATTCAACATATTTTTATTGGTACTTGTAAACAGAGTTAGCAATAAAAAAATCCCAAAAAGACAAGTCTAAAGAAAATCTGTTAACAAAAAAATTTGAATATTTTATTATTTAATATTCAGATTGAGAAACCGAAATGCCAAAAATATCATCCTACAGCTTAAAAATTCTTGTACGTGTCCTACAAGGACTAACATTTCTTCTATTGATAAAAAAAAATAAAAATTATTTCTTGAACTTGGCCTTACCTGAATTGTCAATTCACTTCTTTCTTTATAAATCTTCAATATTGAATTAGTAGTACAACACTCACCACACCTTTAATTCCACACTTTATTTTCAGACTTGAAAACTTCTATTTTGAAAATGCTCCACCAAGAATAAAGTGATAATAGTAAACATCACCAATAAATAATCCCCTCGTTTTTCTCTCATTCACTCACTTGGTTAATAAAAATTGTCACCTATGTTGAAATAAAAATTGTGTGTTTACTGGACTAGTTAATATACATTCTCAAAAAGAAATTGTTTTGAGAAATTGATAAGTACCTTCGATTTCCTAATCAAACCAGATTCAATGATGTTTACCTACATTCCCAGATAGAGAAAGCTCCACAGCTAGCTCAAATTTTCATAGCATACGAAGTCTTATCAAAACAAGATTCCCATCATTTTCTAGCCATTGCATGAGCACCTATAAACATAATTTTTAAACTCAACCTGTTGATCAAGGGCAAGTTTCGGTTCAGGTAAATTAATTTGGGTTAACTTAATTTTTTAATTTTAGAAAAAAGTAAAAATATCATTTAAACAAAATTTTAAAAAAAATTAACATATTTTGATTGAGTCTTGGGTCAATCTAGATTTTTTATTAAGTTAATTCTCCCTTAAAGTCAAGTCGGGTTTTAAAACAATTGCTACATCTTATATAAGTAAGCTTTTCTTTTACTTTTGTTTTATTAGAATAGAATAAAAAAACTAATCTGATTGGTTTTAATTTTGACTTTGTTAAAAATATAAAAAAACAAATAAAAACAAGAATATTTAGAATAAAAATTGAAAGAGAAATCCATACATTTTCTTATATATAATTTTCAATCTTTAGAATATAAATTAAGTAGTCTATTTATAGGAAAAGAAATGAAAACATTAAAAGATACTAGAAAATGCAAGTATTAATATGTCATAGAAAATCAAGAAACTAAATTAAAGAGTGACGGAGTCTAAGAGATTCTAACGAATATTCAATGTATATAAATATAGATTTTATAACTCAAGAATGACAAAGTCGTTGATTTCAATGTATTAAAAAATTATCTCATTTAA